>OW026523.1:97109803-97364803 GCA_932274085.1 Protocalliphora azurea
CAAGTAAGAGTAATGTCAAGAATAATCCTAAGATATTTGATTTTATTTGAGAACTTAATAGTTGAGCCATTTATAGTTGGCTCTATGAGTCTCAGACTTTTACGTCTAGTAAATGGTACAATTATGAACTTTGAAGTGGTAATAGACCAGTTAAAAATAGCTGCAAACCTTTCGATATGTGCGGATATTATTAAGTTTTTCCAAATGTACAGTAACAATCAGATACCGCTATAATAGAATAGGTATGTATCTTCTGAGTCGCTATATACTTCATCTGCATTCATGATGTCTTTTCATTTCATGTTTCATTGAAACCTAAACATGTCCCAGATCTTGCAAGTTTAAGGAACCCAGTTTGTAGTACTAGTCATTTGGGACAGCTAAAAGTATCCAACGCCAACACTGGACTTATAAATATGGCTACAGTGTTGTCAATATTCGATTCAAAGAACCATACAAAATTGCAACTGATAATTGCTTTTGTTATTTCCGTTTGACGTTACCAAAGCAAATTTTATGGTCTATAATTAGACTCTGGCAGAATGGAACATGAATTTTCTATACAACAACACACTTTAACAACACTAATAGCGTCTTTTCTGTTCGGGTGTCGTTGAAACCTAAACAAAAATAGTTTAAAATATATCTTAACTTTGCACAATTTTATACAAAAAATTTGCGTCAAATTTAAAACTTCGACTTAAGAATTTCGATAGAGAGCTTCTGGCAATTCATTCTTGTCCAAAAAAAAAGGAACTGAAAAAGAGCTTGAAAAAGTAATGATTTTAACATTTTGTTGTCATTGGAAGGATGTACTTACCTCTGAAAAAGAGCTGCTGATGTTTTTTTTTTTCTTAACCCATAGCTGTCATTGGTAGGATGTCATTCTTTTATGCTTCTTGTTCATTGCATTTGAATTACTTCTCTTAAAACTATGTTTATACAATTATTTAATAAAAATTCTACTTCAGCCTTATTAAAAAGATAATAAAATTACTTTAATGTTTGTAAAATTTTAATTATCTTAGAAATTATTATTTTTTTTATTTTCACTTTTTTGCAAATAATTATTAATAACTTCCAAAAACGCTCAAAATATGCTCTTAGTTCTACTTTTAGTGAAAATGTTCGTTTTCGGAAGCAGTTGATCGTTTTTTGTTGGGTATTAGTATCTAAACTCGAATATTAATATTATGAGGTTTATTGATCTACAAAATTAAATATATCGAATCAAATTATTTTTAATTATTAATTCGTCAAGAATTATTTGAATTTGGGCAAAGATTTTCTGGTCATCTTATCTCAAAGTAAAGTATTTATTCGCCCGCTTGAAATAACTCATAAGAGAAGAGTTGTACGAAGACCCTATAGTTACCATACCATCGATAATATTGCCGCTGGAAGGGGTCATGAGATTTTATTTCATGTATTCACTAATTCCCTTTGAAAAATTAATGTTTATTTCAAGACAAAGTTAGAATACATTTTATTTAAAGTATTGTTCATCGGAAGCTATGAATTTTTCTCATCTTTCTGGGAATTTATGGATTCTATCCGGAAACTACTTCTCATCTTTTTGAGGCCAGAAACGAATCAAACGAAACAAATAATAGGGGCAATGTCTGTGTACAAGTTTTGTATATCGAATAATCGAAAAAAGTGGTCCTGAATATTATCGAACTAAAAGCAACAAAAATTTACAAAACAATTTGTCGATGACAAGTTTACTTAAAATGCGACAAGATGTGCGATTGTTTTGCTTCTTTAGTTTGAATAAACTCGAATGATGTTACTGACTGATGGCATGCAATAGTTTGTGTAACATTTTAAGGCCATATTTAGAATTTTATGAATGTTATTTTAGTCCTACAGAGTATTAGTTATTTAAATTACCCAGAATTTTGGTAATTGAAAAGGAATTGGATACAGGTTAAAAGAGAATTTAAGAGGGCCCAAGCAGTGCTCAATTGTGATTATTAATTTTAAATTCTTATAGAGAGATACCACGAAGAATGTTTTAAAAGGATTTAAAAATTTTTTGCAGGTCATACCTAAAAAAATAAAAATAATCTAGGTAGCAATTAATTTTTATATAAAATGATATATCAGAAAATTCTTGAGGAAAAATGCTACAAGTAGTTGATTTAGTTTTAGTCCTAACTTATTCTTTTATTACAAAAAACAACATATTTTGACTTTTAATAGGAAATACTATAAATACCCACAGGATGTTTTATATATATTTTTTTTATTTTAAATATATAATTATAAAACTTTCCATCATCATTATTAAATTGTGGTTACTAATTTTTTATTTACTTTGTAATAAAACCAACACCCATCAAAAATGTTCCAATACATTATGATCATATCCATAAATAAACACTTATTCACATATACGCAGAGAAAAACAATGGTTTTCATTGTTAATTTTTATTAATTTTAATAATACTATGTTCATGATAACCGTATTTTTGTTTCAGTTTTATCTTTCAATGTTTACATTCAATAAAAATTTTAATATAGTTGACTACTAAAGTTTTATTTTTTTAAATATTTTTACCAGAAACAAAATTTTATTAATATAAAAAATATCATTATTTTTACAACCATTAAATATTATAAATATTTTTCTTTGTTATTAAACCATATTTTGTTTTGAAATCATATTAATATTATTATTCACATAACAATAAAATGTTACAAATAAATATGCTTTTCACGAATATGGTTGTTTTCCATCTTTATTATAATTCTCATTTAGTTTATACATGAAATAATAAAAGTAGACAAAAGTTTTTTTTTTATATTTGGTGTGATTCAAGTAATAAAAAATATCTTGTATTATCTTGTACAATATATGTATGGTGGTACAAGTAAATAAAATTAATTAATGAAAAAATAATATGTAAATAATTTTTTATGATTAATAGACATTTTTATCTATTATTTTGAAACAAATGTAATGGACTAAATAAACAAATTAAAAAATTAACAATTTTGAATTAATGTGTTTAGTTTTAATATATGATAAGATGGAATAATAATATGATAAGATTGGATAATAATATGATAATATGGTATAATAATATAATAAAATGGAATAATGTGATAAAATGGAATCAAAATATGATAAGATGTCATGATATGATAAGATGGAATAATAATTAACAATATGGAATTATAATCTGATATAATGGGATAATAATATAGTAGGATGGTATTATAATATGAAATACTCGAACCATAATATGGAAAAACGAACCATAAATTCGGATGCAATATGGTAAAATGGAATCATAACAATTATTATATATAATCATATCCATTTTTAGCTGTGACAATATGTTCCAATCATAATATGTTGCTCTTAGATTGTGGTCTCTACAACTATAGTTTACCTCTGCGTGTATACATCTTATTCTGATTGGTTTACAAAGAACAGGTAAAAGTTAATATAACGAAACTTAATATACACTTTTATCTATTATTTTGAAACAAATATAATGGACTCAATAAACAATTTATAAAAATAATATTTTTGATATAATAATATGATAAAATGGAATAATAATATGATAAGATGGGATAATAATATGATAATATGGGATAATAAAAGGATAAAATAGAATAATAATATGATAGAATAGGATAATCATATGATAAGATGGATTTGCTGTGATAAGATGGAATATTATTATTATATGATAGAATGGGATAATAATATAATAAAATGAAATCATAATCTGATAGAATATTACAATAATGTAATAAAATCCCATAAAAAATAAATAGAAGTAATTTTTAAGGAAGTACTTTTTCATTACTTCCTAAGTTTCAATAAGTGCACGTTATCTAGTACTTAAGAAGTTATATAAACATCATCCAAAGATGTTATTAAAAAGCGATTCAAATAAAGTTGTCTGATATAAAACATTGAGAATTTACAAATACTCATTACATAATAATAACAGTTTTAATAAAATTTTTTTGTGCATATTTTTTTTAATAAGAAATATTTGATTTATATGAAAATTAAAAGCAATTTTTTTCTGCGTGTACACACATGTATGTATAGACAATTTGACGTACTAGCCATAATTTATTTACACATCAAGTCAGTCAGTTTAAGCCTGCTTTCAATTCCTATACTCAGGAGGCACATACAAAATTATTGTCCCCAATAATTGACTACCGAAACCGCTTTTCAGCATTAATGCAACACAAAAGTTAATTTATTTTTAATATATTTTGTTTTCTTTTTATATGTTGTTCTTTTTTATTTCTACACACTTTTCTTAAATTGTTTTTCCCAAGACAAAATGAGTTTTTTCTTAAAGCAAACAACCTGTTGCAACTGTGATGAAAAAAACTGAGACAAAATTTTAGACGTAAAAATACGCAAAAAAAGATTTTCACCTGTTGTTATCCAAGCTAGACAAAAAAAAAACTTGATAGAGTATATGATTATAAATCAGGGAGTCTTAAATGTTTCCTCTGTTAAATTTAAATTAAAATCAATCTTTTCTAAAAGATGATCTTAATTTGAGAACTTCTGTCTGTTTGTTATCTTTAATTTAGCCTAAGTAAAATTGTCAAAAGAAACTTGTCTATTTAAGGAGTAAAATGGAGGTTTTGTTAGTTGTATATTTGGTGGCTACTTTTCTGTCACCATATACCTCCTCTTTAGGATCAAATCATGTTTTTATCTTACGCATTTTAAAACTTTTAAATATTATTTTAAGTTTTAAGCCAAAAATGAAGTTATCTGAAATTGGATATTTTTTTTCAAGTAAGATTATAAAGATAAATCAAGCAAATCGGATGTTGTGAAAATATTTTTTTTTAAATTAATTGAAACTATGTGATTAATATTTGGTTGCAACTAATTAATGATTATTGAGAGAAATTTAAGTTGGAAAACTGTGTAATTAAATGTAAAATCCATACAAACCATCCATGGTTTAAATTGATTGTTTATTATACTCCACGGAAGAGATTAGTTAAATGATTTTTTTCTAAGAGTTCCTGATAAATGAGGGACATTTTCTTTTTCAAATTTCCAGAAAATATACACATTTTTTTCTTTAATTTTAAATATTTGATTTTTGTTTACTAGAATGTAATATAAAATATTAGGTTTAATAAAAATCTTCATTTTCCAGTAAAAAAAAAAAAACGTGCAAGTGCTTCCAAAAAGAATATTTTCACCATTTCAAAAGAAAAAAAAAAAAAGGAATTGAGCGCATATTTTTTAACAGGGAACGAGGTCAATAATTTCTAAAAAAAAATAATATTTCATAAATTGAAAATTATTTTTTTTAGCACTAAGTAATTTCTTGCAATGACAATACAGTGTTAAAATCATGTATTTTTAAGATATTTCTAAGTTCCTATTTTGTTTGGATTTCATAATTTTCTTATTTTTCAAAAATCTAAAATTTTTATTTTGTATAGTAAAGTCGATAGTCTCGACTATAGTATAGTCTATAGTGTCTAATATAGTGCAGTATATAGTCCCGACTATAGCTTAGTCTATAGTCTCGGCTATAGTTTAAAGTGTAGTGTATAGTCTCGACTATAATATAGTCTATACTATCAACTACAGTATAGTCCATAGTCTTTACTATAGTATATTCTATATTTCCAAATATTTTCGACCATAGTATAATCTACAGTCTCGACTATAACATAGTTTATAGTCTTGGCTATAATCTATATTCTCGATTATAATTTAGTCTATAGTTTCGACTATAGTTTAGACTGGCGTTTCCACTATAATATAGTATTTCGTCTGACTATAGTATAGTATAATGTCTAAAAAACAAGAAAAAAACTAGTAGAAAAATTAAAAAATATATCTAAAATCTTAATATATATTTCATTCATTCTATGAAAGAACACCCAAAAATGCTACTATTTTTTATTTTTTTTTTAATCTTGAAAAACTTTCAAATTTATTCAAGATTTTCGTTTTTTAAATTTAAAAAAAAGCAAAAAAATGTGTAACTTTGAACACGCATATCTGTATAAGATGTAAACGGATTTTAATGATTTAAATTACATATGGAAGATAAATATGTCCTCTTTAAACGCAGTAATTTAAAAATAATATTATTACTTTAAAATGGATTCATAATGTAAATGCAATTTTGGGATGTATTTTTGAACATTTTCGACCCTTTAAATTTTTGTCTCTATTTTTTCAACTTTTGTGTCTAAAATCTGCAATAGAAATTGTCCTGGGACATTTATTTATTTATCTATATATCAATCAATCTATCTACCTACCTATCTATCTATCTATCTATCTATCTATATATCTGTCTATCTATCTGTCTGTCTATCTATCTACCTACCAATCTATATATCTATCTATCTATCTATATATCTATCTATCTGTCTATCTATTTGTCTGTCTATCTATCTACCTACCAGTCTATCTATCTATCTATGTATCTATCAATCTATCTATCCATCTATCTATCTATCTACCTATCTATCTATTTATCTATCTATCTGTCAGTCTGTCTGTCTATCTGTCTATCTATCTATCTACCTATCTATCTGTCTGTCTGTCTATCTATCTATCTACCTATCTAGCTATCTATCTATCCATCTGTCTGTCTATCTATCTATTTATCTATGTATTTATGTATGTATGAATGTATGTATGTATGTATGTATGTATGTATATATGTATGTATGTATGTGTGTATATATGTATGTTACATTTATATATACATTTACTTATTTATTTATTTGTTTATTTATTTATTTATTTATTTGTTTATTTATTTATTTATTTATTTACTAATAAATTAATTTATCTATTAATTTATTTATTTATTTAATCTAACGGAATTAATTCTGAATTACAACTAAAGTGCACTAACATCTGTTCTGGGGCAAAGTGGTTCACTATTAGAAAAAAATATTTATATAGACTTTTTCTTTTAAAATATTATTTTTTCAATAATTTTTGTTTTTTATTTTTTGATTCTTTAGCCAAATCATTTCATAATTTATTATTTGTGGTATAAAACGTTTTTTTCCCAGAATAATAGCAAATGTATTGTGTGATAAACATATTTGTCTTCTATATTAGGCAAACATTTTTAAAATAAAAAGGGTAGAAATTTCATAAAAATACATTTGAAAATGCATTCTTGTTTTGAGTGCATCTTTAGCAAAAACATTATGTTTGAATTATACAATGTCATTTACAATATTTATTGTAATAAAGTTAATATTGATTTTTAAACTAATAAAATCTAACGTATACATAGTTAGTGAGCTATAAATACTTGAAGTCGCATATGGCTGAATGAGAATAAAAATTAAAAAATAAGAATTTTATGAAAAAATTAAATTTTTATATAAAAAAGCTGGGTGTCATTAAAAAAAAAAAAAAATATTAAAAATATTGTCCCAGAACAATTATTGTTGCATTTATATTAAACATATTGAAAGAAAATTAAAATCGCAGTGATAGAAATTTGTCAAAAATGTATTGTAAAACTGTAATTGTATTACGAGAGCATTTTTAAATAAACAATATACCTTTGTATTATTGTCTGTAAAGATGCCTTAGTTGGACTTCATTAGACCCTTGTATCTTTAAAATCCATCTACGTCGTAAAGACATATTAATAGTTAAAGTTACGTACTTTTTCGGATTTTTTAATTTCTATAAAAATGATTTTATTTATTATACTTACATATTTATTAAAAAAAATTTGAAAAATTTTTCATGACAAAAAATGTCCCAGCAAAAACTTTTTGGTTTTCGGTAATGGCAACTATTTATTAAAGTACTTCCTCGGTAATGAGGCGTCCTTATTATTTACCTACTCTGATTTTGAATAAAACACAAACTATTTAGGAAATTATTGTAATTTTATTTTATTATGATATATTGGTATTACTCAATTATGTATGGAACAAAATATCGGCCAAATGGGCGCCGCGACCACGGCGGCACACCTCCATCCGATGGTCCAAATTTTCGATGACCCTGAGGCATAATGGAGGTTCTATGCCGTTAATGTGCCGAATTATCTCATCCTTTAGCTCTTGAATTGTTGCTGGCTTATCGACGTACACCTTTTCTTTCAAATAACCCCAAAGAAAAAAGTCCAACGGTGTCAAATCTCATGATCTTGGCGGCCAATTGACATCGTCATTACGTGAGATAACACGGCCATTGAATTTGTTGTGCAAAAGAGCCATTGTTTCGTTAGCTGTGTGGCAAGTGGCACCGTCCTGCTGAAACCACATATCGTCCACATCCATATCTTCCAATTCGGGCCATAAAAAGTTCGTTATCATCTCACGATAGCGAACACCATTCACAGTAACTGCCTGACCGGCCTCATTTTGGAAAAAATACGGCCCGATGATGCCGCCAGCCCATACACCGCACCAAACAGTCACTCTTTGTGGGTGCATTGGTTTTTCGACAATCACTCTTGGATTCTCATTCGCCCAAATGCGGCAATTCTGTTTATTGACGAATCCACTGAGGTGAAAATGTGCCTCATCACTGAAGATGATTTTCTTCGAAAATTGATCATCCACTGTTGCCATTTCTTGCCACCATTCTGCCCATTCACGACGTTTGGAATGGTCAAGAGGCTTTAGTTCTTGAGCCAATTGCACCTTGTAAGCGTGTAAATGCAAGTCTTTATGTATAATGTTCATCAACGACGAGCGTGAGAGGTACAATTGTTGGGCACGACGACGAGTTGAGGTGGACGGCTCTTCAGCCATACTATCGCGAACAGCAGCAATATTTTCTGCAGTACGACCTGTACGGGCATGCACTGGTGTTCTCACATCTTCTACAGACCCGGTTTGCTCGAATTTTTCTACGATTTTTGCGATTGTACGTACATTTGGACGATCAAATTGACCAAAAAAATCACGAAGTGCACGATATGTATTTTGATTTGAACGCCCATTTTCATAATAAGTCTGGATAACTTTAACACGTTGTTGGATTGTGTATCTCTCCATGGTTCAAATTGAGTAAGTCTGAAATAGAGAAATGTCAAATAAAATTCGGAAAAAAGTTTGGCGCTTAGGTGTGGTTCACATTCAACATCGGCCCTTACAATTTAACCACCGTTTATATTAGCACAGTAATATTGCAATTACGTGGATCAGTTGGCAAGAGCGTTGGTTGGATTAACAACCAGAAGGTTGTTGGTTCAAACCTATTCTGATGCTGTTAGTATTTTATAAAAAAATGTCTAAAAACATATACTTATACTAAAAAAGTTTTTGTCACTTAGAAAATTAAGTGCCAGATGGTGTTAGTCATTAAAAACGAATGGTTAATTTGTGTCCAAGTTCAAATCTCACTGACGGCAAAAACTTTTTGTCCTTTAGGTGCATATTTTTGAGTACCCCTAGAGTCTAAAAATAACTACATGAATTTATGGACAACTCAAACAAAACTAACTAGTTATTCAGACAAAAAATAAGTAGTTTATTTTTGTTTCCAATTATACCTGCTAGCTTACCAGGAAAGCAAAGTTTTTGCTAGGGTATATTAAATCAAAAAAGTTAGAGTATTTCAGCACTTTCTAATAGCCTATCAACCATATACAACTTTTAAATTTAAAATGCCTTTTAAAACAAATTTTTTTTATACAAATTTTATTTCTAAAATGTATTTTAAATTTAAAATGTCTTTTTGAATACGGGGGTATAGCTTTAAAAAATAGAAAAGAAAAAAAAAAATTAATTAAAATTTCAATCCTGCATCGCTAAAACTCTGTTTAACTCTGCTGGTTATTGAAAAAACAAAATTATTTACTTTTGTAATTCAATACATATGTTACGAATTAAATAAAAATGTATATGAGTACAAAAACCTTGTTGGGTAATTGAAATTTTATAGATTAACTTTCACAGCACAAAACTACAAGACAACGTTCAGCATGAAATGCGTGTACTCGTGATAGTATTTTGTAAAATGGTTAAATCTCTTGTATTAAATTTAACTTACATATTGAATTTTGTAAAAAAAACACATTTTTAAAAACAACAGATATTAAAAATAATTTTTGCAGATTTTTTTTTTTTTTTTTTTGAGTCATTGTCAGTTTTGTATTGTTTTAGATAATTGTTATTTTGTTTCAGTTGCGTTTTTCAAGTGGCGTGTGAGTAGTAAGTAGTTTTTGTCGTTGGAGGTATTAAGATTTTGACATTGAAATTTAAAACTCAAGTGTTTTGGTATTGTGTTTTCCGTTTTTTTTTTTTAAATTTGTTATATTTGGATAATGTTACCATGTTTGACAATTAAAACTTGTTAAAAAGTTGTTGTTTATTTTTATATTTGGTTTCTAACTTTAATTACAAGTCATATTTAATAAGGTTTTTGTTAGGTTTAATTTGATAATAAATGTATGACTTTGAGTTAAGAGGGAAGTATGAAAAAGATTTTTCAATTAGAAATTAAAAATTAGGAATTAATGTTTTTCAATTTTCGGTAATCGAATTTAAAAACTAATTGTACATATATATATATATATATATATATATTTTGTAATACTGTAAATATTGTTTTAAAAATTGAAGTTTGTTCGAAAATTTAAAATTTCAATGATTTCGAATTTACAAATTTCAATGAAAATTTCAAATATTTCTTTTTTTAATTTACACGATTAGTTTAAAAGATTAATGCACAAAATAAACTTTTTCTTTTAGTTCGAAAATTCGGAATTGTGTTCGTATTTTTAAAAATAGCAATATTTGTTTTTTCTTTTTCAAGAAAATAATAGTTAAGAATTTTAAAAAATTATTTTTAAAATATTTACGAAAAAAAAATAACTATTTTCGAAAATTTCAAAATTTTCCTTATTTTGCAAAAATTTTAACATGTATATTTGAGACAAGTAAAATTTTTAACTAAGTTCCAAATTTCGAAATTTAGTTCGAACTTTTGACAACCATGAAATTGTCAATTTAAATGTTCTTTTTATTAGAAACCTTGTTACGTATTACATTATTGGTAAAATTTTTGATTTTCGAAATTAAAAATTTTGAAAAAAACTAAGAATTTACAACAAAGTTAAAAGTATAAAATTAAAAAAAAACAAAAGTTAAGAATCTTTATAAATCATACATTTTTTTATAAGTAAATGACAAACATATAGTTTTTGGGCTATGTTCGAAAATTCGAAATTACGTTCAAAACTATGTAAATGTTGATTTAAATATTTTTTAATAAAGATTTTATCGACGTATGATATTTTTAACTAAGTTCCAAATTTCGAAATTTAGTTCGAACTTTTGAAAACCATGAAATTGTCAATTTAAATGTTCTTTTTATTAGAAACCTTGTTACATATTATTGGTATTATTGGTAAAATTTTTGATTTTCGAAATTAAAAATTTTGAAAAAAACTAAGAATTTACAACAAAGTTAAAAGAATAAAATTTAAAAAAAAAACAAAAGTTAAGAATCTTTCATCGTATTCTACAGATTTTTAAGATATTTTTGGACAAATTTCTTAAATTTTCAAATTTCGAAATCAGAAATATTTTATAAAAAATTTTAATTCTTAATAATATTTGGAAATATTTGTAAATAATAAAATTTTTCATTAATTTTTTTCGAAAATATAGATTTTAGACTATGTTCGAAAATTTTAAATTAAGTGTGAATTTTCAAAAACTATGAAACTGTTGAATTTAATACTTCTTGATTAATAATTTTGGTTAAATAAGATTTTATTTACAGTTTTTTTAATGTTATTTGTTATATTTTGTAAAATTTTTAAATTTCAAAATTAAGATTTTGATAATAAAAATAGATTTTTTTTAGAAAAATATGAATTTTTTTTAAGTATTAAGTTTTTTTGTTGTTTTTATATAGTGAAAGTGAACTTTTTAGACTATGTTTGAAAATTCGAAATTAAGTTTGAATTTTCGAAAATTGTAAAAATAAGATTTTAATGCCTCTGTATTATTTTTGAGTTGAGTTAAATATGATTTTATATAAATTTACTTGATAATTTTTGGAATTTCGAAATTAAAATTCTTAAAATTTACAAACAATTTTAGTTAACTAAAATCTTCGAAATTAAGTTCGAATTTTCGAATATAATGAATATATTAATTTAGTTTTATTTTTATTAATAATTTAAGTAAAATAGGTTTTTATAAAAATTTTCAAATTTTTTTTGATGAAATTTGAATTTCGAAATTAAAAATTTTTAAGAAATAATCTAAATTTCAAAGAAAAATTAGATTTTTTATTAATAATGAGTTTATTTCTTTTTTTTTTAGAGAAAATATAGTTTTACATCATTCGAACTTAATTTCGTAAAAATATTTATTTGTGTTTTTTTTCTTAAGTAAAATATGATTTTCTTTAAATTTTCTTGATAATTTTTGATAAATTTGCGAATTATTTTGACATGAAAAATTTTTAAGAAAAATTCGAAATTTTATATTTTTTTTGTATTTTTTTTATAAAAAATTTCTTAATTAACTAAGTTTTATTGCTATATACCAAAAATATATATTCGAAATTAAATTCGAATTTTCGAAAATAAGGAAATATATTAATTTAATTGTATTTTTTATTAATGATTTGGGTGAATTATGTTTTTCTACAAATTTTTATGATGTTTTTGGTAAAATTTTCAAAATTTTCAAATTTTAAAATTAAAATTTAAAAAAAAATCGACATTTTGAAGAAAAATTAGATTTTTATTATTAATAATTAGAAAAAATAGTTTTTGTAATTCGAACTTAATTTTGAAATTTCGAATATCACCAAAATTTATATTTTAATGTAACTTGAACGTGAAATTATGATAATTTTTATGATTTATTAAGTTTTACGAAGACAAATTTTAAATTTTTAAGAAAAATGAAAAAAATGTTTAGGAAAAAAATGTATATAAATTTAAAAAAAATTAAAAAAAAACTTTTTAAATTCCTGTCGAAATTCGAATTTATTTCTTTTTTTATAAAATTTTCTTTTCGTTTTTTTTTGCTAGAATATTTGTATTTTTCTATATAAATTTTTTTTCTAATTTTATGAAATTTTAAATGGCAGACTTCCCCCTATTATATGATTTTTTCTTTGAGCTGTCAATCAACCTTTTAGACTGAAAACACTATATCTCTAATATATCATGACTAAAGCGGGTGTTGAAGTTTTAAGTCATTGTAACTTAAAACATGACAACAAGTGTTAATGACATTTTATAGCAAAATTAAAAAAAAAAAAAAATATTTTACTATTTATGGTTTTTGCGTTTTTCTTCAAACCTATTTATGGCAAAGCAAAAAATTGTTTATAAACAAAAAATAAAAATAATTTAAAATTATGACCAAAATTATAACGATGATTATTTTTGTTTAAAGTCTAAATATATTTGCCATAAAGTAAAAGAAAAGTTAAGAATTATAGAAACAACTAAGTCAAGGTAAAGTGCTGATAATAAAAACTAAAACACTTAAATATTGCAAAGTGGGTGTTTATAATTTAAACTTTGTTTAAAAGTTTATATTTTTTTCTTAGGTTAAATGTTAAACTTTCAAATGTTATACACGATTTAAATTTAAATTCAGAATTTTTAATTTTACTTACATATTTTTACAGACGATTTTCTGTTTAAAATAATTTGAAAATTCTTTTAATACACTTAGGAAATCAACAATTAACCGTGAGATTGTTTTAACACATACGTTAAATCTTTTTGTTCTAAAAAGACAATAGTAACAATTATCCTCTACTTCAATTCTTCAACTTCTTGGCAACATAACTTGAACACATATTCACTTTTTCTTTTGCCTTTGCTTAGTTCAAATGTTGGCAACAAAAGATTGTAAGAAACACAATAACAACATCTTTGAATTGACCAATTTCTTAAAAGAATCCACAACAACAAATGAACAAATAAAACAATAAAAACGGTCAGAATGTCGTTTTTTCTTCATTGTACGTATGTATGTATGTATCTGAATTTACCTGGCAGCATACAATTTTAACAAGATACAATGAGTACGAGTATGTTGCTTATATGATGGCCAAGATGTAGAGAGTTGTGTTGGTTGGTATTGTTGCCGTTGTTGACCTCAAAACCGAAAAAATGTACAACGTAATTTTAAGTCAGAAGACGACAACGATCATGATGATGATGTTGACCACAAAACATAAACAAAAAAAAAAAGATAAATATAAAAACAGAAAATATGTATCGTATGTGTATTACACATGTGCTGGTGATGCGGAAAATATTTAATAAACACTGAGAGAAAATTTTTGAAACAAATTTAAAGATTTGAATGAAAAAAAAAAAAATTAAAATTTGTAGAAAAATTTAAATATTTTGTTATAAATAATGAATTTTTTTATTAGTTTTTTACCGTAAAATTAGTTTTGAAATAATGTTCGAAAATTCGAAATTAAGTTCGAATTTTCGAAAACTCTCAAAATTATAATTTCAACGTAATTTAAGTAAAAAATTATAAAAAATATTAAATTTACAGCATTTTAATACTTTCAAGTTAATGTTCGAATATTTAAAATTAACTTCGAATTTTCGAAAATTCAAAAAATTTAAAAACTAAAAGTATTTTTTCGATTTTGGAATATTTTGTTTAATTTTAGGTTCACATTCGAAAATTCGAAAGAAAATGCGAAATTTTCAAAATATTAATTTTATTGTAATTTATTTATAAAAGTATGTAGCATTTTAAATTTACTGTTTCTAAGACATTTATTGTTTGAAACTTCGAAATTAAGTTTGAAATTTTTTTCTCGCAATATTATTAAACTTTGTTGTTACAAAATTTCAAATTTATAGGAAAAATTCAAAATTTTATTACAAATAATACATTTCTTATTAGTTTTAAAACAATATTCCAAAATTCGAAAACTGTCAAAATGTTGATTTTAACATAATTTAAATATAAAATAATGAAAAATGTTAAATTCTTGTAAATTTAATTTTAAGATTCTTAAATAATGTTCGAAAATTTATAACTAAGTTCGTATTTTCAAAATTGTCAATTTCAAAAGAATTTTAAGACTTTTAATTAATGTTCAAACATTTAAAACTAAGTTCGAATTTTCAAAAATTCCAATAATATAGATTTCAAATATATTTGCTGCCATTTTTCAATTTTAATTACTTTAAAATTCAAAATTATTTTGGAATTTCAAGAAATCTTATAATATTAATTTTTGAAAACTACTAAAATGGTAATTTCAAAATTTCGAAAACATGATTTATTGCTATCTTTTGTTTTTAGTATGTTTCCATAGCTTTTAGAGCATATTCGAAAATTCGAAATTAAGTTCAAAAATTCGTAAAGTATTAAAATATAAATTTCAAAGCAATTTATATAAGAAATGGTGAAAAAAAATTTAAGGTTTACTGGTTTTTATACTGTTAAGCAATGTTCGAAAAATCCAAATTAAGTTCGAATTTTTAAAACTCTAAAAATTTTTTATTAATCTAATCTAACTTTAACACAATTTACTAATTTTTTTGCTTCAGGGATGCTTGCTTAGATTTTAATGCGTATTGGAAAATTCGAAATTAATTTCGGTTTTTTTTTAATGTTACAAAATGTTAATTTTAAAGCAATTTTAATATGAAATAATGAAAAACAATTTAAAATTGTACTTGTTTTTTGATTTTTAGTCAATATTCGAAAATTTAAAATTAAGTTCGAATCTTTGAAAATTCGTAATATATTAATTTCATATGAATTATAAAAAAATATAAAGATTGTGTAGATTAGTTTTTATTTGAAGCTTGAAAATAGCAAAATTCGAAGTTAAGTTCGAATTTAGGAAGAGTATTAAAATGTTGATTCCAAAGCGATTTAAATATAGAATAATAAAACATTTTCGAAATTAAGTTCGAATCTTCATAAAATGTAAATTTTGAATACAATTCCGTATTTCATCCTAATAAAATGTTATTATTTTTGTATTATTTAATTATTTTTTTAATTATATTCAAAAATTCGAAGTAGAATTTGAATTTTTATTTTGTTTACAAATTTCTGTAAGTGTAACTCATCATAGACAAAAATGTTTTTGTTTTCTGTAGCTTTTTTCATTTTCCAACAGAAAGCGACAATAACTATGATTAAAGCTAAAATGAAACCAAAAAAATAAAAATTGTGGAAACAAATGATGAATAGTAGAGGAGTATAAAACATTGCATACAAATAATTTCACAAATATGTAGTTAGTTGGTTTGTTATTACATGAAATCTAAACATGAGAAGAAAATTATTTGTTATTATTAATGTTAATTTAAAAACTTACAAAAATATATAGATATTTTTTTTTTTTTTAAAGAAAATTGCTAAATAATATTATCTGCATAAAAAAAATAATTTACAATTTCCTAAAAGTTTTCTTTGAATTCCATTATATTGTAGCAATTGTTTTTTTTTTGGAGTTGTCAGCAACAAAAACTTGTCTCAATTAACCAAAACACATGTTTGAAAAAAACATTGAAAATTCAATTTGTTAGATATTTATTTCAACTTAGGAAAAACACTTGAATGTGTGTTCAAATCAATTGTCCCCTAAAAAGAAACTGAATATAAAGAAAAACAATTGTTATTTATTTCGTTTAATTGTTTTTCAATTAGTATTTAAAACAGTCACAATAACAGCAAAAATTCATACAGTTTTTTTTATTAGAATATACGTAATAGATTTTTTTTAAATTTAAATTTACTTAGAATTTTTTGTTGAGCTTGAATTTTGTATAAAAAAAAATATAAAACAAATTGTAATAAAAATAAATGAGTTCCCACGCCTTGCTTAAACAGCAATAGATAAATTTATTTATGGGTACTTATTTGAAATAAAATAGAGAAGTAAATGAAAGAATTCAATTTTACAATTTAAACTTCGAATTTTCCAAATTCATTCTGGAGGAAATTTAAGAATTTAATTTAGAAGAAAACTATATCAACAAATTATTTTTAAAATAAAGAAAACAATTAATATTTTTTTAACTGTATATGTTATCTTAGATATTCGAACATAAGTTTGAATTCTCGAAATTCATATAATTTGAATTATTTATTCAAAACTTTACAAATTTCAATTTGTTTAGTTATTTTTTGTAGTAAAAATTAAAATTTATGAATAATCATTCATTTTAGAAAATTCGAAATTTTAAATGTAGTAATTTTAAATATAGTAATATTTTTCACATTTTCAAAAAATCTAAAATAAGTTGGAACTTTTAAAATTCATTACAATTTTTTTTTTTTATACAAAATGTGTTTTAGTTTTTATTTGAGACATTTAACGAAGAATTAATTAATTGAAAATAAATTTCGAATTTTCGAACTGGTTTTAATAAGTTAATTTTATAAAATATAACATTTTTATAATAATAAAAATAAAAATTTGTTCAAATCTTAAAAAATTTTGAAATTAAGTTAAAATTTTGAAATTAGATTTCAAAATGTTTTATTTGATGAGATTTATATATAATGTATCTTAAGTCAAATAAAATTTATTTATTCGAAATTAAGTTAGAATTTTCGTATGTTTATTTGTAAAAAAATCAAACAGAAATTCAGAAATTTTATTTTATTTCCTTTTTCAAATATTTGAAATTAAGTTTCAAACACATGAAGAAAAAAATATTCCAAATTAATTTAGAATCTTTGAGTTTTTACGGATTTTTCAAAATTCGAAATTAGGTTCGAATTTAAAAATTTAATTTCAAAATGTTTTCTTTCATGAAATTTATACAAAAAATATGGCTTTAAATTAAGTTCGATTTTTTTAGAAAAATTTTGAATTTTAAAATTTCATTTCAAAATGTTAAATTTGATGACATTTATAAAAAATATAATTTCTAGGACAAAAACGAATATTTTTACATTTAAAGTTTGGAAAATCGTTTTGATTCATTTATTTAATAAAAAGGAACGTTTTCGTGATATATTTTTTGTATTTGAAATAAAAATAGAGAATTAATGGTTTTTTCGTATTCTCGAAAATTCGAAATTAAGTTAGAATTTAAAAATTTTATTTTGAAATGATTTATTTGACGAACTTTATTTTATTTGAAGAATTTATTCATAATTAGGTTGTTTTAATTTGTTATTTCATAAGAAAGAAAACTTTTATGATATAATTTTTGTATTTGAATTAATGATTTCTTTTAAACAATACTAGACATTTATCATATAATTATTCGAACTTAATTTCGAATTTTCGAAAACTTTCCCAAATAGTTGTTTTGTTTAATATACGAAAAAAGTGGTTTCATAAAAAAATAATTTATATTTTTGGAGCAGAAATTATACTTTTTTTTATTAAAATCTTAAAATTTGTATAAAAAATTTCAAATTTTTTTTTTGAAATTTTTCAAAATACTAAAAAAAAAATAAAAAAAATTATTTTCGAAATGATTTTTTTAAGTTTAAATATAATTTTATGTTATTTCTTAGTAGTTTTGATGATAAATTTTTAAATTTATAATTTTTGTAATACTTTCGAAGTTATGTTCATTTAAAATTGCTATTTTTATGAGATAAGATCAACTTTTGACAGACAAAATGTATTATGATTTTTTAAGTTTAGTTTTTAACATTTTCGAAATTTCAAAAAAATTTTTCTAGAATTTTTAAAATAAAGTGCCTTTAATTAGAAATTTATAGAAAATGTTTTAATTTATGGTTTTTAATATTCTATTGTTTTATAGAATTTTTTGTTTTAAAAGATGTTCGAAATTTCGAACTATTATTTCGAATTTTCAAAATTCTGCCCTAATTGATGTATTTGATGATAAATATAATAAATATATTTTTAGTTGATGTTTTACAGGATTTTCTGCTAAATTTTTTATGAAAAATTTTCGTGGGAAATTTATTTTCAGATATGAAAAAAAAATAATTTGTGTATTTTACATTAATTTTAAAGTGATTGTATTACAAAATTTTCAATTTTTTATTGTTTTGAAATTTCGAACTTAATTGTTAATTTTCGAAATTATGTTTTTAATGTTGCTTTAGATTACAAATTTCTAAAAAAATTGTAATTTATAGATTTTATTAATTTTGTTTCTTGTTTTTAAAGGTTTTTTTAAATTTCAAAGCATTTTAGAAAATTCGAACTTAATTTCGAAAAAAATTTTTTGATGAGAAAAGTCTATCAAATATATTTTTAATAAATTAGTTTTTGGGAATTTTGAAAATTAGGAGTATTTGTTTTCTAATTTTAAGGTATTTTTAATATATGTATTCTGCTAAGTTTAAGATTTTCGAAATTTCGAATTTAATTTTGAATTTTTAAATTAAGCTCATAACACTGCTTTGGATTAACAATTTTCAAATGTGTTTTAATTTATAAATTTTATTAGTGTTTAAAGCATTTTTGAAAATTCGAACTAAATTTAAAAATTCATATAAAACTTCATATGATGAGAAAATATTTTTTAAAGTTTTAATTTTATTTTTATTTAAATTCGAATTTTCGAAAATGCGCTAAAAAATGTTTGAATAACTTCATATGATGAGATTTTTTGGAATAAATTTATTGTTCCTTAATTCTTATTTCCAAAGAATTCATTCTTTGTTAAACTGCTTGAGAAATGAGATTCCTATGTACTGACATGACTAGATCTGAAACTCTAACAAATCGATCGTATTGTTTTACTTGTAAATATAGATTGTTTGATATTTTTAATTTTCTAGCTATCAATATTATTACTTTTTTTTAAGGCGGCGACTTTATTTCAGTTTACAATGAGATTGAATTTAAAAAGAAAAAAATATTGTAAATTTCATGACAATTATAAGCGAATACTAAAAAAGGACCGTATCATTTTAAATTATTTGATAGGGGGAAATTTAAGATTAATTTCCCTACAATAACTTTTAAAGAATTGTAAAAATATGAATGATTACTAAAAAAATAACTATGAAAAGTGATTACTTTTATTAGTGAAATGTGACTGTAGCTTTTTAGAAATTTCCCTTTTTTTCTCGTTTTTTTAGTTACGCTTCTGCTTAGTTTTATTATGCTTTTAGATAATGTTATATAAAATGTATATAATCTGTTTTTTACTTATATGGTAGAGTGGGTGATTATTTATGAAAAATATTTATACATAGAACTAAAATTTATAAAATAAATAATGTTTATAAATTTTATATCTACTAGATATTTTCACATATACGACTTCATACTAAAAAATTTCTTGTTCAATTATGATGTCAAAGTTAGTAAGGCGGTCAGTTATTTGAAAAATAAAAAATGGAATAGAAAATTAAACTAGAAAATTATTTTTTCTTTTTATTTATTACATTAATCTCTAAAGGAGTGGTCTAGTGTTTTTGATTTAAAATTTTTAAATCTTCTTATAGATTTGTTTTCTGTTTAAGTAGCACGTTTGAATTTTTTATTTAAGTATAATTATTTTCTTTGCTAAAAATAACATAATAATTGTTTTAAGTTTTTGTAGGTTTTTTTATGCTTTAAAGCTTTATTTTTTTAAGAAGACTTTTCAACACTTTTATTGTGACTGGTCTGTATGCTTAAATCTCTGTAATTAATAATCATGCTCCAGTTTTTTTTTTCTAAAAATTTTTTTCTCTCTCATTGGCAAAATTAATCGTTTTTCAATTGATGATTGATGGCTTTAATTTTTTTTGTTGAATTCGTATGCTTCAATTGATGTTTTAACAAGCTGGGGCATAGGAATTATTGTGTTTTTGTTGGTGAAGCAATTATCATTGAACGGAGTATTTTTTTTACTCTAAATTCCATTTTCGTTATGAGTACACAGAGTTTTGAGTCAATTTTAAAATAAAAGTACGACTGAAGTAAAGAATTTAAACAATTTACTTGATCATAAGGTATTTTTTGCTTAAAAAACGTACATATTTTTTACAAAGTCAAAATATTTTTTTTTATTTGAAAGAGGAAAATTTAAAGTATTAAAAAATATAAAAATAATTTAAATAATTTTATGTTCTTATATTTTTTTAATTAAACTTTTTCTAATTTTTTCTAAATAAAACCAATATAATATTTTAAAAAATCAACAACTGGTTGGTTTTCTAAAATTCACCATTAGAACTTTTTCAAAGTAAACAAATTTTTTTCTCCATTAAAAGGAAAAAATATGGGCTTTAAAAAAAAACTAAAAATGTCATATATATTCTTTTCTTTTTCTTTTCAATATTTTTGTTTCATTGTTTCTTTTATTTTCAAAATAAAGTTTTTAAAGATATGTGTTATAGTTATTATTATTATTTATTGTTGTTTTTTCGAATTTTATAAATTTTTAGCAAATTAATTGAATGTGCGAAAAAAGTGGTTTCATAACAAATTATTTATATTTTTAGAGCAAATGGTAATCTTTTTTATTTAAATCTTAAAATTTTTATAAAAAATTTCAAGATTTTTTTCTAATTTTCAAAATCTTAAGAAACATTTTTTTTATTTTTTTGATTTTTTAAAGTTTAAGTATAATTTTATTATATTTCTTACTAGTTTTGATGATAAATATTAAATTTATAATTTTTGTAATACTTTTGAAAGTTCGATGTTACGTTCATTTAAAATTGCTATTTTTATGCGGTAAGATCAGCTTTTGGCAGGCAAGATATATGAGATTTATTAAGTTTTTTTAAATTAATTAAATTTTTTTTCTAGAATTTTTAAAATAAAGTGGCTTTGATCAGAAATTTACAGAAATTGTTTATATTTATGTTTTTTATTATTCTATTGTTTTTTTTTTATAGAATTTTTAGTTTTAAAAAATGTTCGAAATTTCGAACTTTTATTTCGAATTTTCGAAGTTCTGCACAAATTGATGTGTTTGATGATAAGTATAATAAATATTTTGTTTATTTTTATTATTATTTATTATTTATTTATTTATTTTTGTTTCAAATATATTTTTAATTGATGTTTTACATGATTCCGAAAAAACTTAATTTCGAAAAAAAATTTAAATTGATACAAATGATGAGAAAATTCACCAATAGACCTTTTTCAAAGTAAAAAATACAAACCTTTCTGCTCCATTAAAAGTAAAAAATATGGGCTTTTAGAAAATCTAAATATATATATATATATTTTTTTCTTTTTTTTAACTTATTTCTAATAAAAGATTATAACTTTTTTAAAGCCAATATCTTAAGCTACTTGAATCCATAAAAATGTGTAAAATAAAGATTATACCCGGGGCACTGAGATACCTCTATCGTATTGAAATAAAAAAGTTTTGTGTAAATTGAACTTATTTTTTTATACAATGTATTGTAAAAAGGATACAATAATTCACAAAAAGGTAAATAATGCCAAAACGTAAAAATCGCCAAAACGGTAAAAAATTTATAAGGAAAAAATCGCCGAAATAAAATAAAATAAAATACCAAAAGATTTTTTTTCGTTTATGGTTTTGGCATTTTGTAGATTTTTAGGCTTTTCCGTCCAATTTTTGTAGGAGATTTTTTCGTTTATTGTCGTTATTTTTTCCGTTTAGGTGATTCTTTCTTTTTTGGCGTTTTGTTGTCGTCCTGAAAAATTTTATATTTTGTTTTTTTTTGTTCTATGTAGAGTTTTTTCCATTTTGGGGATTTTTTCATTTTAGTAATTTCTCGTTTTTGCGATTTTTTTAATCTATTTCACTTTGGGGATTTTTCCCGTTTATTCGTTTTTCTTTCATTTAAGTAATTTTTTGTTTTGCCTTATTTGTTCTTTTGCGGTTTTTTTCGGTTAGTCGATTTTGTTTTTATTTTGGCCATATATTTTTTCGTTTTGGGTATTTTTCCGCCATAGCGCTTTTTTTCGTTTTAGCGTTTCTTTCGTTTTGACGACTTTTTTATTTTTGGCGTTTTTTTCACTTTTTTAAAAGGAAAAAATCGCCGAAATAAAATAAAAACCCAAAAGATTTTTTTCGTTTATAGTTTTGGCATTTTGTAGATTTTTAGGCTTTTCCGTCCAATTTTTTTAGGAGATTTTTTTCGTTTATTGCCGTTATTTTCGTTTTATCGATTTTTTCCGTTTAGGTGATTCTTTCTCTTTTGGCGTTTTGTTTTCGTCCTGAAAAATTTTTTATTTTGTTTATTTTTTTTTGTTCTATGTAGAGTTTTTTTCCATTTTGGGGATTTTTTTCAGTTTAGTAATTTCTCGTTTTTGCGATTTTTTTCATTTTCGTGATCTTTTTCACTTTAGGGATTTTCCCGTTTATTCGATTTTCTTTCATTTAAGTAATTTTTTGTCTTGCCTTTTTTCGTTCTTTTGCGATTTTTTTCGGTTAGTCGATTTTGTTTTTATTTTGGCCATATATTTTTTCGTTTTGGGTATTTTTCCGTTATAGCGCTTTTTTCGTTTTAGCGTTTCTTTCGTTTTGACGACTTTTTTATGTTTGGCGTTTTTTCACTTTTTCCTTTAGAATTTTTATTTAACATTTATTTTAGCAATTTTTTTCGTTTTAGCGTTTCTTTCGCTTTGACGACTTTTTTATTTTTGGCGTTTTTTTCACTTTTTTTTAAAGGAAAAAATCGTCGAAATAAAATAAAATACCAAAAGATTTTTTCCGTTTATAGTTTTGGCGTTTTGTAGATTTTTAGGCTTTTCTGTCCAATTTTTGTAGGAGATTTTTTTTGTTTATTGGCGTTATTTTCGTTTTATCGATTTTTTTTCGTTTAGGTGATTCTTTCTATTTTCTCGTTTTGTTTCCGTCCTGAAAAATTTTTTATTTTGTTTACTTTTTTTTATTCTATGTAGATTTTTTTCAATTTTGGAGATTTTTTCATTTTAGTAATTTATCGTTTTTGCGATTTTTTTCATTTTCGTGATCTTTTTCACATTGGGGATTTTCCCGTTTATTCTATTTTCTTTCATTTAAGTAATTTTGTGTTTTGCCTTTTTTTCGTTCTTTTGCGATTTTTTTCGGTTAGTCGATTTTATTTTTATTTTGGCCATATATTTTTTTGTTTTGGGTATTTTTCCGTTATAGCGCTTTTTTTTCGTTTTAGCGTTTCTTTCGTTTTGACGACTTTTTTATTTTTGGCGTTTTTTTTTCACTTTTTCCGGTTCGAATTTTTATTTAGCATTTATTTTAGTAATCTTTATTTTAACATTTTTTTTGTTATCTTGATTTTTTTTAGTTTTGTCAATTCTTTGGAAGTTTTTCCCGTTTATGCATTTTTTTCTCATTTTTGGTATTTAAATACTATCAATAAAAATCATTTAAAAACACATATGCACTTAGAGCTTTCAACCAGTAATTTGTTTTCAAATTTCTCCTAACAAAACTTGTCATAATTAAAATAAGCAATTTTAATTATGACAAGCTAATAGTAGCAGTTTCTTAAAACTATAAAAATAAATTGAAATGCTTAATAAACATATATTTTTTTTAGCTTTGTTATTTTTTAAATTGTTCCCCAAAAAATTTTCTTTGAAAATTCTGGTTTTTTAAACATAAAATTTTATTGCAAGTATTTATTTTTATAAATTTTGTGAAATTTTATTATTTCCTAAAAACTTATGAAAAATATGGTTTATTGTCATTTTTACAGCTAGTAACACTATAAAATTAATTTACTTCAAGGAAAGTTACCTAACGACTTTTATTTTAATTTTTTTTTAATTTCTTAACCCTTTTATTACTTTGCTTCTTTTTGTATAGATCATTACATTATTACATACATACATACTTTTTATTTATTTAAATTACAAATTTCATACTTTTACTTGTCATTTCATTTCATAAACTTTCATTAAAACTTTTTTTTATTATTTTTTTTATAAAAATAATTATTCATAATGTCAACACGTATTAAAATTATCATTTATAAAAAGTCATAATTTATTTTTAAATATAATTCATTTTTATTTTATACAATGAAATATTTGGTGACATTAAGCAAATATTTGATGTGTAAATGCGACTTTCATAATATTTTTAAAAAATATATATATTTTTACATTTAATTCCTATCACTCATTCATTAATTATTATTAAAATTATTGCTAAAGTATCAAAAGTCTTTTATTGTCTAATTTTCCTTTTTTTTCTTAATAAAGCTGCTAACAAAATTCCCAACATATGGCCCTTTAAATAACCCACAGAGAACTGAAAGATTTTTTTAACATAAACACAAGAAAAATAAACTATCATGAGAGTTCAAACATTAAGTAGGAAATTCTTTTGGATTATAAATGATTCAAAAGAAATCATGGGACGTAGTGTAAGAGTAGAATCTAATGCTTCATATATTAAGAGAAAAAAAATTAATTAGTACTTTGTTATAAGAGTATATTTTTTTTTTTAATTAATTTTTAATGAATCATATAATTTCAATTTCAAATTTAAAAATGAGCCATTTTCAGAAAAAACTAACAATACAAACAATTTATTAGATTTAATTTTATTTTGATTAGAATATAAATATTTGAATATATGTTGGTTGAAAAAAAAAGAAACGCTGGTGAAAAAATTTTCCGAGTACTGGAGAAGGAAATATTTTTTTATTTACTACTGACCGAATTTCATTAAACTTAAATATATTACATTTTGAAAGCTATAGTGTTGCTTTACTTAGCTATTGAAGAGATTTTAAACTGTATATTTCTAATTTGGCAAAAAAAAACATTAATTTGTCATTTTTTATATTTTTTAAAATGGTTGTTCTCTATACTATTGGAAATTTTTATATTGGGTTTCTTTAAAATTTTTATTTAGCTTCAATTTCTTGCTTAGTTGCAGCTCTGTAGTAATTCAGTTCTAGTTCAATTCTAGTTCAGTTCTACTTTAGTTCAAGTTCAGATCTATTCGGTTCTACTTCAATTGTACTTTAGTTTTTTTTTTTTAAATTTAGTTCTAAATCCATTTCGAGGTTCCCTACTTTTTTAAAGAAAAAACACAGAAAATTCAAATTTAGTGGGGAATGTTTATTATCATTTGAAAGAACATTCTTTGGCATTTATTTTTTGCTTATGTCTATTAAATGTTGTCCCTTGGTACGTCGCAGATGGTCCATCCCTTGAGTCCAATTTTCGATGACTCGTTCGAGCATTTCGATTGGTAACTGGCGAATGACACGCTTGATTTTTTCCTTCAAGGCCTGAATCGAAGCGGGTTTGTCCGCATAAACTTTAGACTTACATATCCTCACAGAAAAAAGTCTAACGGTGTGATATCAAACGATCTTGGTGGCCAATCGACCGGCCCAAAATGTGAAATTATATGCTCACCGAAGTGTTCTCTCAATAAATCCATGGATTGATGCGATGTGTGGTGAGTGGCGTCGTTTTGCTGAAATCAAATGTCGCCGAGATCACGAGTTTCAATTTCAGGCATCAAATAGGCGGTTATCATGGCACGATAACTGTCGCCATTGACGATTACGTTCTCACCGGCATCATTTTTAAGGAAATATGGACCGATGATTCCACCGTCCCACCAACCACACCAAACCGTTGTTTTTTCTGGATGAAGTGGCAGTTCTTGAATCTCTTGACATTGCTCTTCGTCACAAATGCGGCAATTTTGTTTGTTTACATACCCATTGAGCCAGAAATGGGTCTCATCGCTGAACAAAATTTGCCTCGAAAACGTCGGATCTTCTTGGAACTTTTCAAGAGCCCCTATAGAGCGAAGCGATGTCGCTTGGGAAGGTCGAGCGGCTTCTGTTGTTGCACAAGCTGTATTTTATACGCTTTCAATTTAAGATCTCGACGTAAAATGCGCCAAGTCGTTCCATACGTCAGTCCGAGTTGCTGCAAACGGCGCCGAATGGACTCTCCACGGTCTTCATGTACTCTATCAGCTACGGCCGCTATATTTTCTTCACAGCGTGCTGAAGGTGGTCGAATATTATCCAATAATGAATGCTGGGTCCCAAAATGGGTGATGGTATTGCGAATAGTACGCTCAGCAGGCCGATTATGTTGACCATAAGTTGAGCGAAGTGCACGAAACACATTTCTCACAGAACGTGAATTTTCGTAATAAAGTTGAACGATTTGTAAACGTTGTTCAGGCGTAAGCCTTTCAATTATGTAATGCCAAACAATACTAAACAAAAACAATATGACAGTATGACACGATTCACACGTGATCTGTCAAAAAAAGGCTATTGAAAAAAGTATCTCTACTTGTATCACCCTTTATATATGTATATGTAGTTTGTTTCTAGTTCAGTTCTACTTCAAATCAAGTTCAGTTCTAGCTCAGATCTAGTTCGTTTCTAGTTCAGTTCCAAATCAAATCCAATTCAGTTCTAATTCCTTTTTAGTTCAGTTCTAATTAAGTACTAGTTCATTCTTAGTTCAGTTCTAGTTTAGTTCTAGTTCAGTTATAGTTCATTTCTACTTCAGTTCTAGTTCATTTCTAGTTCAATTCTACTTCAGTTCTAGTTCGGTTCTAGTTAAGTTCTAGTTCATTTCTAGTTCAGTTCTACTTCAGTTCTAGTTCGGTTCTAGTTAAGTTCTAGTTCAGTTCTAGTTTAGCTCTAATTCAGTTCTATCTTTTAATTTATTTTTTTTCCAGTTCAGTTCTAGTTCAGATTTAGTTCAGTTCTAGTATAATTCTTATTCAATTCTAAATAAAATCTAGTTCAGTTCTAGTTTATTTCTAGCTCAGTGCTAGTTTAATTCTAGTTCAGATCTAGTTCAGTACTAGTTCAGTTCTATTTCTGTTCTACTTCAGTTCTAGTTTAGGTCTTGTTCAGTTCTAGTTTAGGTCATGCTATTTCTAGTTAAGTTCTAGTTGAGTTCCAGGTCAGTTTTAGTTCTAATTTTATAATTTTAATTCTTAATTTTTTTTTAATAATGTTTCTTTAGATTTTTTCGGTAAATTTCTGAATCATATAATTTTTACTGTTTATTTTACTGCAACTTGTTTCATATTCAATTTGTTAGGTACAAATTTAAGAAAAATTATGCTTATTATCTGTAGACCTATAGTTGGTGCTGCTTTAAAAAAAAATATATACAAATCTATATTATCCGCTTAATATAAACAAAATGTTCAGTAAAATTTACATTTTTAATACACTGCCTCATAATACTGAATATACAAGTACTAAAACAAATCAAGCACACTAAAATAAAAAATAATAATTTTTTAAAAGTACATGAATATTAAACAGATATGCAAACTAAACCCTACAGTTCTGACTATTGTCCAAGTAAATTTTTATAACATGGGGGTCATTACAGTTGTTTAAGTTCTCCAGATTATATACTTAGTTGAATTCGTTACCTATAAATTATAAGAAATTTTTGTGCAGTGGCTAAGTTGAAACTTTTAATTGACTACATGCTGGATTACTTAGGGATAGTAAAGTAGCTGAAAGATAATTTATCTTGCCACAGAACAGACAAGTTTTAATTTTTAAATTACTCAAAAAATAATGCAATTGAATACAATTAATCGGTCTTAAACATAAAACAAAGTTATGGAATTTTAGGTGACATTATACTGGTTACTTTCCAGATTACTTGGAGATACTAAAGTAGACTTTGTTTTGAGAAAGTAGGAAACAGTAAAGACTACTTTTGTTATATTGAGATGAAGTGGTTAGCGTTTTAGAACTGCAGGTTAATGTCCAGATATATAACAAAATGCACTTGTTGTAAAATATGCCTGTCTGCTGTTAGCCTCAACAACAAAAATCTGGATTTTATTTCCATTATCTAAAAATAAATACTTTTTTTATGTACTCGTACTTTTGCTTACAAATACGTATTGAAAACAATGAAAAATGTGTTACAAACATGAAGCACGAGCAGAGCATGTGCCATAAAAATACAATTGAGCTAAAAGCAAATTAAATAGAAAAAATAAAGGAAAGAAAAATACTAGATTCAGCAGCGCACAGGGCATGATCGAGTTGTATGTTTTTTTTCACTTAAAAAAATATAATTTTGGGTGTATTTTTCTTTTGGGGTTTATTAGAGATTATTATGATTATTTGGCAGAGTTTTCTAAATTTCCTTAAAAATTTAAGTCGAACGAAAACTGATTGAGCAAATTTTTTATTTCCAATAAGAAGATTTTAGTTTCAATTTTATTTTTTTTTTCTTAAGGAATATGTTCCTGTCATTTTTGCTTTTCAAACCGAACAAATTCTTGTCAGTGTTTGTTTTCTTTTTTTCGAATATCTTTGCGGTCAAACATGAAAGTGAAGGTTTTTTTTTAGAGATATTTACTCTAGAGTATTATCGGGTTTTATTTTTCATTTTATATTAATGTTTATTTAAACAAATAAATAAAATAACAATCTACAATTGTAAATGACAACTTTAAAAAATTGTTATGTCTGTCAGCCCCTTAAAGCAATAACAATAAAAAATTTAACATTAAAGAGCAATGACTATAATAAAATGTTGGACAGTGCTAAAAAAAAAACATTTAAAATTTGTGGATATAATAAAAAAATATAAAATAAATTGCTATAAATTGACAAGCTCAAAAACTCACCAAAAACATTAAAAAAAAAAACCAACGACAGCTAAAAAGGAAACATTTTATTTTAAACATGAAAGCTAACAAAAATATTTTGATTAGAAATTAAAGTGAAAATTAAATAAGTTTAAGACTGAGAAGAAATTTTATAGACTAAAATACTTAATTAAAAAGTTAGTTGGAAACTACAATTGCAATAAACATTTTAAAATATTTATAGCAATATTATTTTTTTTTATTCAATAGTCATTAACTTTTTAAAAATTAAAAAAAAAATCCTATCAGATAAATTCTTTTTGCATAAGAATTTTGTCTTTCATAATATGAAAATATATATATGAAATTTCGCTTTCTGTTTCTTGGACATTTCTGTCAATTCGTGACTTAATCGATTTTATTTTAACGAATATTTGTTTTTTTTTTTTTTTTTTTTTTTTTTTGAAACCAACATAAATACGTTCTTATAATTAACTAGCAATTTTTTACAGTGTGTACGTGTTTCTTTTAAAATTATTTTTTACAATTTTTTCCAATTCTTCTTTTATATTTTGAACTAGACTTACATCATAAACGAAATACATTCAATATTTCTTATCGCCAAAATGTTGCTAACAGGTCTCATTTATCATTAGTATTAATTAATTTGCCGTGAATGTTTGTTTAGGTCTTGTTGTCGCCTTTTCAATAGAGTTAAATAGTTTTTATTTTTATTATAGTTTGTTTTTAACATTTTTTTACTTTTAAGTTTGTTAAACCTAATGAGTTTGAGCGGAAATGCGATGTTATGTATATTTTTTTCAAAATCGAAATAAAACCAAAAAAAAATAAAGAAAAAACATAAAAATAAATAAAGTACTCGTATGAAAATGAAAAACGAAGTATATAACAAGTTTAATGCCCTACAGATTTTTGATTGGAAGCTTTTGTAAACAGAAATAAGAGCCAATATCGGATATACGCATTAGCTTAATTTTGTTTGAATTAGTTGTAATTATTATACTTCAATACCCTGATACAGAAAAATTCAAAACCATATCCGTTGCTTTTGATTAATATTTCTTTCTCACAAGGCAGTGGTTTGAGTTTTTAGAGATAAACTTAATCTCAAATAGTTCTACAACAATATACGATTCAGTTTTAGTTCAGTTCTAGTTTGGTTCTCAATCAAATCTGGTTCAATTCTTAATTAAATCTTTTCAGTTTTAGTTCAATTCCAGTTCAGTTCTAGCTCAGATCTAGTTCAGTTCTGGTTCAGATTAAGTTTAGTTCTAAATTAGTTCTAGTATAATTCCAGTACAGTTGTAAATCGAATCTAGTTCAGTTCTAGTTTAATTCTAGCTAAGTTTTAATTTAATTCTAGTTCAGTTTTAATGCTGTTCCTGTTCAGTTCTAGTTTAGATCTAGTTTAATTCTGGTTCAAATTAAGTTCAATTCTATTTCAGTTCTTCAATTCAAAATTAGTTCTGAATCAAATCTAGTTCAGTTCTAATTTATTTCCAGTTAAGTTCTAGTTCAGTTTTGGTTCAGTTCTAATTTAAATTTAGTTAAATTCTTAATTGAATCTAGTTCAGTTTCAGTTCAATTCTAGTTCAGTTCTAATTCTGTTCCAATTTAGTTATAGTTCAGTTCTAGTTCGTTTCTAATTCAGTTTTAAATCTAATCTAGTTTTGAAATTTGAAATATTGTTAAAATTTAAATTACTATTAATAAAAATAAAAATAAAAATAAAAAAATAATAATAATAAAAAAGTTCTAGTTCAGTTCGAGTTTAGTTCTAGCTGAGGTCTAGTTGAGTTCTAGTTCGGTTCTAATTCTGTTCCAGTTCAGTTCTAAATTAATTCTAGTTCAGTTCTAGTTCAGTTTCATTTCAGTTCTAGTTCAATTCTAATTAAATTTTAGTTCAGTTCTATTTCAGTTCAAGTTCTGTTCTAATTCAGTTCTGGTTCAGTTCTAAATAAAATCTAGTTCAGTTCTAATTTATTTCCAGTTAAGTTCTAGTTCAGTTTTGATTCAGTTCTAATTTAAATTTAGTTAAATTCTTAATTAAATCTGGTTCAGTTTCAGTTAAATTGTAGCTCAGTTCTAATTCTGTTCTAATTCAGTTATAGTTCCGTTCTAGTACGTTTCTAATTGAGTTTTAAATCGAATCTAGTTTTGAAATTTGAAATATTGTTAAAATTTAAATTACTATTAATAAAAATAAAAATAAAAAAATAATAATAATAAAAAAGTTCTAGTTCAGTTCGAGTTTAGTTCTAGCTGAGGTCAAGTTGAGTTCTAGCTCGGTTCTAATTCTGTTCCAGTTCAGTTCTAAATTAATTCTAGTTCAGTTCTAGTTCAGTTACATTTCAGTTCTAGTTCAATTCTAGTTAAATTTTAGTTCAGTTCTATTTCAGTTCAAGTTCTGTTCTAATTCAGTTCTTGTTCAGATCTAAATCAAATCTAGTTCTGTTTTATTTCAGTTCTAGTTCAGTTATGGTTTAGTTCTAGTTCAATTTGAATTCATTTCTTTTTCAGTTCTCAATCTTTTCTTTTTTAGTTGTACAATTTGTGAAAAATTATTGGAGGTGAGGGAAAAAGCAAATTGATATTTATTTAACCATAATTTAATTCTATAGATAATAAATTAAAATTTCTTATGAGTGTGTTACTTACAATATTTGTCCGGGTTTATATTCCTATTTAATATGCAAAACATAATCCTCAGAGCAGCCTGCTAATCCAATTTATTTATTTTGCATAATTTGTTGCAATAGCTCTGACATCTACCAGCTGCCATTTGCATATAGTTAACAAATAAAGTTTTTTATTATAGAGAGTGTACTACAAACTACACCTATGTCTTACAAAACTGTCATTTAATACGAATTTATGTAATTTTTATGATTTGTTTATAAAAGAAATAATATTTTATTTTCAACAAACGCCACAAATGAAATAAAGAAATGACACATAATTTTATTTAATAAATGATCAATTTATGCTAATGATATTAAATAAAATATTTTGGTGGTTAAATAAATCAATTTAATATCTTTTAGAAATAAATTTTATATACATACATACATATGAGTTTTGTTATTTTTTTTAATACCTTTTTTATACAAATAAAAGGTGTGACTATTAAATTTTAAGAGGAGAGAAGAACAAATCTTTTGTAATTAATCAAACCTTCTTGAAAAAAAAATAAAGAAATTAAATTTAACCTAAAGTGGAGTAGTTTCTAAGAGAGACACAAAAATCTTTATAATAAGAGATTTTGTGTAAACGAAATTCTTTAAGAGAAAGTTTTTGTTTTTTAATTTGTTATTAATTTATGTAAATAATATGGTTAATTATTTTGGGGATTTTAACTACAGCTTGGGAGAAATATATTATTAATAAATGTGGTTAGTAATGAATTGAATTGATAAAATATTTAGCTTTTAATAACAAATAAAGCGTATTTAATGCAGGAAAAGAAAATTATAAAAATATTATTTTAAATATAAAAATTGTTTTTTAAGTATTGCTTATCTTATCTGTTATAAAATCTTCCATAAAACGCGAACTATTAATTTCATTTAACTTAGTTTTTTATAATTTTAGCCACAAGTGTTTAAATTACAAAACTATAAACTCAGCTTAGACACGCACTACTAAACACCTGTTAGACCGTTCGATCTATCGATATTCATATCAATAAAAACAACCTGAACAGTTTTCAAAATTGACACACAGACTGTTGTTGATTTTCTGTTTCACAAAAATAAGTAATTTTCTTGAGGTTATAAGAATTGTTTTTATAGGAAAAACGTTTTTACCCAGCCTTTTTTTTAATTAATGTTCTCTTATTTTTTATTCATACAAGTTGGACTTTAGTTTTAAACTAAAAATATAAATTTGTTTACCATATTTGCATATTGATAAAAATAAAGCAATCTAAAGATTTTTTGTGGTTTTCTTTGAACCTTAAACGAGCTTTAATTCTAATTCCGCTCTATATCAATTCAGTTATAGATCAGCTCTAGTTCAGTTTTAGTTCAGTTCTAGTTCAGTTCTAGTTCAGTTCCAGTTCAGTTCGAGTTCAGTTCGAGTTCAGTTTCAGTTCAGTTCTTGTTCAGTTCTAATTTTCTATTTTCTATAATTTTATTCTATTCTATTCTATTCTATTCTATTCTATTCTATTCTATTCTATTCTATTCTATTCTATTCTATTCTATTCTAGTTCTAGTTCTAGTTCAGTTCTAGTTCAGTTCTTCAATTCTAAATTAGTTATAATTTAATTCTAGTTCAGTTGTAAATCGAATATAGTTATTGCCTAGTTTTAGTTCAGTTCTATTTAATTTTAAGTTCAGCTCTAATTTAGCTTTAGTTCACTTTAAGATCTGTCCTAGTTCAATTTTAGTTCAGTTCCGAATAACTTTAAGTTCAGCTGTAGTTCAGTTCTTTTAAGTTCCTGTTCAGTCCTAAATTAATTCTAGTTCAGTTCTAGTTCAATTCTTGTTAAATTTTAGTTCAGTTCTATTTCAGTTCAAATTCTGTTCTAATTCAGTTCTGGTTCAGTTCTAAATCAAATCTAGTTCTATTTTATTTCAGTTCTAGTTCAGTTATGGTTTAATTCTAGTTCAATTCAGTTATGGTTTAGTTAAGTTCAGCACCAATTTACTTCTAGTTTATTTTATGTTCTGTTCCAGTTAAATATTAGTTCAGTTTCGATTAACTTTAGGTTCATTTCAGCGAATTTAATATTTTCTTTTTCCCTGTTAAGGGTTAAACATTTGTTTAAAATTTTTACGTATCGATATTTTTCGCCTCTTTTTTTTGATTACATTCAACTTGCACCAATATTGCGTGTACGCATGTTGCATGTTTAACTTTGGCCAGAATTGCTGCATATCATAAAATTAAACTGTAAATATTGCCACAATTACAAAAACAAGTTATTCTGGTGGAAAAATATAAAACAACGCAAATAACTTTTTTTTAACAAAATTACTACAATTTTGTTTTTCTTTCTGTTGCACGAGAATTTTCTAAGAATTTTAATTGTAAATAAACTGTTTGTGAGTTGCAGTGGTGGTCAAGTTTTGTTGTAACTTCATCAATATGATAACGATGAAATTTTTATTTTTTACTTGATTTTGTAAATAATTTATTTAATAAAGCTATTTTAGTTACTATTTTTTATATGGAAGTATTTCTAAATTTCATAAATTTATTGACATATTACAAGTAGGTGTTATCATCACTGTTCATTCAAAAACACCCACCAAATTAGTCGTTTGATTGGCTGGTAGATAAGTTCATCTTGAAGTTAGGGCAGAAGATTTAGAAACCTACACGATTTTTTAGACAATGCAGTAATATTTTGGGCACTCTAAAAATGTTTGCAGTCATAGAGATTTTTGTTTAATTTTAAATAGCTACCTACTATACAGCAAAAAGTTTTGTTTTATTTTCCTTTTTTTTAACAGCGTGATAGAAGAAAACTAAAAGCTCTGCTTTAAATTTCAGAAAAAGCAAAAATTATTTTGAATCCTTTTGTATATATGTATATGTCTTCTAATTTGTCTTCCAAGAAGTTATGTAGTAAGTCTTTTTTAAAATATGTTTATCCAATTCACAAAATAAAATATTTGAGTTATTGTGTTATATGTTATTTTAAATAACATTTTTTGAAAATTTGTATGGGAATTTAAAGTAACACTATGGAACCTGTGTTTATTAATTCTGTTAAAAAAAAAAATTGTTTAAAAATTTATTGATTTCTTACAAAGAAAAAAAATATTTTGTATTTAACATTTTTTTTGAAAAATTTTCCACCAAAAATTAAAATTTTCACCAAAAATTCAAATTTTCGCCAAAAATTCAAGTTTTCACTTAAAATTTTAATTTAAAAAGAAAAACAATTATTTACTAGAAATTCGATTTTACACAAAAATTCGAAATGAAATTTTTCACTAAGAATCCGATTATTCACCAAAAATTCAAATTCATTAAAAATTAGTTATTCACTAAAAATTCGATTTTTCCATAAAAATCCGATTATTCGCTAAAAATTTGATTTTTCACTAGAAATCCAATTTTTAACCAAAAATTAAACAAAATCGATTTTTCAATAATAACAATTAAAAAAATGTATAGTCGGTCATGCCCGACATGATATCCTTCACCATTACGTTTGAGCCTCAAAATGATTTTCGAGATTTTTACAAATGGCTTATGGCCATTTATGAATTGATTCTTATGATTGACTTGGTACTACGATTTCTGCTTATATAAAACTGCTAGATGGACGAATATCGTTTCATTGATTCAGAAAGTGATTCTGCTTGTATTCTTTAAGGTAGGTGTTATATATATATAAATCAGAATTTTCAAAAAATAAGACTTTCATCAACATTTTCCATTAAAAATCTAAGTATTTAGAAAAAGAAATAAATATTGAAAAATTTGACTTTTATAATATTTTTTTTTTAATTTTTTTTTTTTCAAATTTGCTTACATTCTATTACATACAATTTCAAAGAGTTTAAGGATTTTTCCTTGTTCTACTTAAATATTATATTTTGCTTCGTGGTATAATTAATTGTGATCTAGTATAATAAATGAAACTGAAATTTCCAAAGACCTCTTTGAATTTTTATATAGATCTTAAAACTACTCTAACCTACTTACTAATCTAGGGGAGGGGCTAACTCAGCTATATGATTGTAATCCGAGTAGGTTTATAATATTTTAATTCATTTGAAAATAACACACTTATCAACAAAGTGTATTATTGTTTTAAAAATGTTATTTTTCTTCACATAATATTTTAACAAATAACACAATAACATTGTTATGAATTGAGCAATTATTTGTATTATTATATTTTGAATTATTTTGTTATATAAATAACTTTTTATATTACTTGTTATTTAAAATAATTAGTTAATATTTGAAGTGAATAAACTCATTATTTATACTTTTTTTTTGGTATTGTTTTTAAAACTCTTTATTATAAGCACCACGTGTTTTGTTCTTTTTATTTACTATTCTTTAATTTTATTGACAAATATTTTATTTTCATAAATTATTTAAATTACTTAATACTAATGCCAAATTAAGCAAAAAGTTATATTAATTTTGGAAAAAAAAAAATAAGGAATTGGTAACACCTTTCGTCATTTAGAATTGCGAATCAAATAAGTAAGAAAGCTTCAGTGAGTTAAAGAACGACTCTGTTATACTCTACACAAATGGTAGCAAAATTTTAATTCAAATCTAGTTTAGTTCCAGTTAAGTTCCAGTTCAGTTATAGTTCAGTTCTAGTTCATTTCTTGTTCAATTCTAGTTTATTTCTTGTTCAGTTCAAAATCGTTTCTGGTTCAATTATAGTTCAGTTCAATTCAGTTCTAGTTCACTTATAGTTCAGCTCTAGTTCAGTCCTATTTCAGTTACAGTTAAATTCTAGTTAATTCCTAGTTAATTTTTAGTTCAGTTTTAGTTTAGTTTAGTTTAGTTTAGTTCTAGTTCAGTTTAATTATAGTTCAATTCTAGTTCAGCTTTAGTTCAGTTATGGTTGAGTTCTAGTTCAGTTCTAGTTCATTCCTAGTTTAGTTCCAGTTAAGTTCTGGTTCTGTTCTTTTTCAGTTCTAGTTCATTTCTAGTTCAATTCTAGTTCATTTCTTGCTCAGTTCAAAATCGGTTCTAGTTCAATTATAGTTCAATTCTAGTTCTAGTTCACTCATAGTTCAGCTCTAGTTCAGTGCTATTTTAGTTATAGTTCAATTCTAGTCCTATTTCAGTTATAGTTCATTTCTAGTTAATTTTTAGTTCAGTTATAGTTCAGTTTAATTATAGTTCAGTTCAAGTTCATTCCGAGTTCAGTTCTAGTTCAGCTCTAGTTCTAGTTCAGTTCTAGTTCAGTTATAGTTCAGTTATAGTTCAGTTATAGGTCAGTTCTAGTTCAGTTCTAGTTCATTTCTAGCTCTGTTCTATTTCAGTTGTAGTACATTTCTAGTTTAGTTTTAGTTCATTCCTAGTTCAATTCTAGTTCATTCCGAGTTCAGATCTTGTTCAGTTCTAGTTCAGTTCTACTCCTGTTCTATTTTAGTTCTAGTTCAGTTTTAATTAAGTTCTAGTTCAGTTTTAATTAAGTTCTAGTTCAGCTCATATTTTGTTAAGTTTTAGTTTAGTTCTATTTCAGTTATAGTTTAGTTCTAGTTGAGTTCTATTTCAGTTACATTGTTAAATTTACTTAGATACATTTAGCATAGTAAAGAATTAGCGTGGTTTTATTCTTGATAAGCGTAACAAATATTAGCACAAATGCTTAATATTCTCTCCAGTTATAGTCGTGTAGGTAATAAAAACTAGTAAACAAGTGTTTTTTTTATCAACCTGAGCTGATTTAAAATATTAATATTAGGGTGGTGAACCTAAGAAAATAGTTGTTGGTGTTTTCAACCAAAAAGAACATTTATTTCTTTAAGATATTATTTTTATTTTAGAGACATATTAAAGCGCACAATAGAAAGTATGTAAACAATTTTTTACAAATTCGATAAAAGTTCCATTATTTTTTATATGAATTGATAACAATAAAATCCATAGCACGTTTTCAGTTCTAAGTTATCGATTATCTCGTCAAGAGAAAAATTAGAAAAATAAAGACACAAATTTTGAACACTTTTTTGAAAAATCCTAATGCCTCCTTTGCGGCCATAGGAAGATTATGAGGTACGTCAAGAGCAGCTGCAAGAAATAAATCGATTTCAGGAGATAAAATCCATTGAAAGATGATTTGGATCTGGCCAAATTCCTGGTTCCTTTAATAAAAATTGGTGTTCAAAGTAAGGAAAGCATTAATATCTAAACCGAATATGTCGGTTCGAGATTTAACCGAATAATTGAAAGTGAAATTTTAATGGTTGTATATTAATGAATGACGAAACCTATGTTAAAGAAGACTAAGTAAATTCCTGTATTACAATACTATACGGCATTTACGAGAGGAGGTGTAAAAATGATATTTAAATATAATAAAATTTAAAAATTTGCAAAAACAGTTTCTGGTGTTGCAAGCAATATTCAGCTGTGGGAAATCCACTAAGTCTGTTTACGTAGTAAACGTAGTACTACGTTAAACAGGCAAATGTACGTAACAGAGTGTTTGGAAAACAGCTTGTTGCCATTATATAAATACCATACAATGACCCCCTGATTTAGCCACTGCCAGGGAAACGATCAAATGGTTCAAAAATAATAATATTAAATATGTCAGAAAAAACTGCAATTCTCCCAATGGTCCTAAACTCTGTACAGTTGAAAAATTTTTTGCACAAGTAAAATTCATGTTTCGTAAATCAAAGAAAATAGCTAAAACTGAGAAACAATTATATTTCACATAGAGTAGATCAGTTTAAAAAGTTGAAGAAAAGGGTGTCCAAAAGCTCATAAGGGTTTTAAAGGGTAAAATATGTATCTCCGCATTATCTCGTGTCGAATTTTAAACTGTCCACAACTTTTGAAATCTATGGAGTTACACTCTCAATTTGCAATATTAATTTTGTTTTTGTAATTTTTGTTTTAAGCAAGATCGAAATTTATGTTCCTCATTTTTTCCCTGAACAAAAGGGAACACCTTAATGTTTTAACATAGTTAAATAAAAAACTAATTTTGTATCAATATTTTAAGTTTTTTATGACTGTATTTGTCCATCAAAAATATAGAGAAAAAAAAAACAACTTTAATAGTGAATTTAAATATAAACAAATAAATTAAAGACAAACAAAAAAATTATAGAAAAGTATTTAAACGTAGGCGCGTGTTAGTATATGTTTTTATGCTAATGAATATTAGAATTTTTAAATAGTAAATAGTAAAAGAAAAGTTTGAGACGGAAGGTTCAGTATCACGTTCAAAAAATTAAATGGAAGTAAATATGGAATTTCCGAACGACTGGTTCGATTTCAATGAAATTTCACATAGTGATAGCAGAGATATGGACGAGTTTAAGTTTAGAGAGAAGTTTAGAGACATAACGGGAGCGGGTCCACAAGGTTCCAACTTTGGACACCTTGGGTACTAAAAATACTAAAAACGATTTTGATTCGTTACATCTTCATCGATTTAAAAGGTGGATGAGTAGATTCTGCTAGTCGAGATCTAAAAAATGTGTAGGTAATCTCTTTTAATTTAAGAGATATTGGGCCTCAAAGATTAAAATTTTAACTTTTTGACCTATCTTGGTGAAGTTTTGTTTCCAAATTTCATCAGAGTTTTTTTTTAATATTTTTTATTTTATTAACAACAAATAACAAAATTATTTAAAAAAATGTTTGAAAAAATCTTTCTAAAATCAAAAGTTTTATGCATTTGAATTTGCATTTTGTCAAAAAGTTGTTTTTTCGCCTTTTTTTGTTTTGACATAACATATATAACATTCTTTTTCAGTTATAAAAAATTTTCATAGCTATCATATAATATATTTATACTCTTCTCAAGGATAACTTGATAAAAAATTGTGTAAAGGAAAAAAAAGTAGTAAAAACTAAGTTCCTGCGAGAACCAATGTTTCCTAAATTTGACCTATTTTTACATGATTTTCCAATTTTCGCCTTAATTTTTCAAATCGCAAAGCTGGAATTAAAAAAAGGTATATTTTTGACATAGCGTAAAGTGTTTTTAAGTCTTTTGTAATAGATATTTTTGCTCTTCGATATCGGTTGGGAAGATAAAGCAAAAATCCCATTTTTGGAAAATTTTTGAAAGTTTTTGGGGAATTGCGGGCATTTTGTTAACAAATGTAAAAAATTGAACAATACTTGAAATTAAGGATCAAAGAATCAAGTTTAAAATTTCATTCAAAAATATCCATTAACAAAAATTTTATTGCAAAATTAAAAACGAATAATATGCACAAAATTTTAAATCAATCCTTCTTCTGTATTTTTTGCAAAAATTATTCAACAATTTTCCGTGTTATAACAATTTTTATATATATTTGAAAAAAAAAGACAAAATTTCCTAAACAACGATATATAATATGATTTTTATCGGGCTGACGGATCTAACTAAAGGATATGAATTTAGGACTATGCTAAAAAATAAATAAATAAAAATTTTAAACTTTTTTTTTAATAAATATTTCTTGTTACTGCATTATCATGAGCTGCTTTACCTTCATATAAAGATGAAGCAAAATTACCAAATCACATGAAATTATTAATTTTTAATCCATTAATTGCACAGGTATAGACTTGTTATATACCAATGCTTATAAAATTCTGTTTTCTTTTCATACTTTTGAATAAAATTATACATCTGAATAGATTTTTTATGCTTTTTTATTATTATTATTTTTAGTATTATTCACTTTTTTTAGATTTGTTAAAGAAAAAGCCCGCAATTCCCAAAAAACCTTAAAAAATTTCCAAATTATGGGAGCTTTTACATTTTTTGCTCTGTCTTCCCAATGGATATCGGGGTGCAAAAATTTCTATTATCAAAAATTTAAAAATACATTACACTGTGTAAAAAATATAACTTTTTTTAATTGCAGTTTTGCGATTGAAGAAATTAAGACGAAAATTTGAAAATCATGAAAAATTGGTCGAATTTGGAAGACCTTAGTTTTCGCAGGAATAAAGTTCTTACAACGTTTTTCCTTCACACAATTTTCCATAAAGTTAGCTTGCAGAAAAGTATAAATACTTTATGTGTTACTTAAGTAGATTTTTTATAACTTAAAAAAAATGTAACTACATTTTTGCAAAAAACGGCTACAAATCGACTCTTTTTCAGAATTCAAATTTAAATTCATATAACTTTTAATTCCGTAAAAATTTTTTATTTATTTTCTTTTGTTTCTTTTGCATAAGTTTGTTATTTTTTGGTAATAAAATAAAAAAAATATTTAGCGAAAAGACTTCAACAAGGTAGTTTAAAAAGTAAAAAATTTTAATCTTTGAAGCCCAATATCTTTTAAATTAAAAAAGGTAACGTATACATTTCGTAGATCACGACTAGCAGAATCTAATCATATAAAAAACTTTTAAGTCGTTGAAGATATAGCGAATCAAGATCTTTTTTAATATTTTTAATACCCGAGGTGTCCAAATTTGAGACCCTGTGGAGCCGCTCCCATTTATTTCCATTTAATTTTTTGAATGGGACACAGTATGATGTAGCTGTAAAGAGGTGGCAATTTAAATAACATATATAGTAATACTTTATCAAATATCAAAAAGCTTCTCCATTAATTATTTAATACGTATGTTAATATTAAGCTGATGTCCATGTAAATGAACATAAAAAACCCAACAACTACATTTTCTTGATTTTATTTTTTTTTTATTATAGTCAACCACGTGCTTAAAGCATACATTATTATGGTGTAAAAAAAAACTAAAAATTTTTATTTTTCAAATACACTTCCAGTCGCAGCTCAAATATAAACAAATATTTTAATTGGAATTATTTTAAAGTTTATAAATATACAAACAAATGGATTTTTTTTTTAACAACAAGAAATAAGCAGGTGAATTAAACAGTTATAGGCTGGGCTCATTTAGTTAAATTTTTTTTGCATAAATTATAGTTTTAGACTGAATTTGTTTATTAAAATTAAAGTTTAAAATGATGTTTTGACGTTTATAGGTAGAGGGTTGATGAGGTATTGGAAATTTTACAGAAAAAAGTAATATCTATTATTAATATATATATATATACTACAATATTATATTATATTGTTTATTTTATTGAATTCTAATAACTCTGTGTTTACACTCAATAAAAATTTTAATATGATTGACTGCAAAAATTATATGTTTTTAAATATTTTTACAAGAAACAAAATTTTGTTTATAAGAAACATATCATTACTTCTACATCCATTAAATATTTGCAGTCTTCTTCCATGTTCTTGAGTCATATTCTGTTTTTAAACCATATTAATATTATTATTCCTATAACAATAAAATATTACAAATAAGTAAAGGGTGATTCAAGTAGAGATACTTTTTTCAATGGCTTTTTTTTTTTAACAGATCACGTGTGGGTCGTGTCATATTGTCATGTTATTTTTGTTTAGTATTGTCTGGCATTTCATAATGGAACTCGGACTGACGTATGGAACGACTTGGCACATTTTACGTCGAGATCTTAAATTGAAAGCGTAAAAAATACAGCTTGTGCAAGAACTGAAGCCGCTCGGCCTTCCCAAGCGACATCGCTTCGCTCTATGGGCTCTTGAAAAGTTCAGCGATTAGGCCCATTTCTGGCTCAATGGGTAAGTAAACAAACAAAATTGCCACATTTGGGACGAAGAGCAATGTCAAGAGATTCAAGAACTGCCACTTCATCCAGAAAAAACAACGGTTTGGTGTGGTTGGTGGGACGGTGGAATCATCGGTCCATATTTCCTTAAAAATAATGCCGGTGAGAACGTAATCGTCAATGGCGACCGTTATCGTGCCATGATAACCGACTATTTAATGCCAGAAATTGAAACTCGTGATCTCGGCGACATTTGGTTTCAGCAAAACGACGTCACTCACCACACATCAATGGATTTATTGAGAGAACACTTCGGTGAGCACATAATTTCACATTTTGGGCCGGTCGATTGGCCACCAAGATCGTGTGATATCACACCGTTAGACTTTTTCCTATGGGGATATGTAAAGTCTAAAGTTTATGCGGACAAACCCGCTCGATTCAGGCCTTGAAAGAAAACATCACGCGTGCCATTCGCCAGTTACCAGTCGAAATGCTCAAACGAGTTATCGAAAATTGGACTCAACGGATGGACCATCTGCGACGTAGCAACGGCCAACATTTGATAGACATCATCTTCAAAAAATAAATGCCAAAAAAATTTTTTTTTTCAAATGGTAATAAATATTCCCCATTAAATTTGAATTTTCTGTGTTTTTTTTTTAAAGTAGGGAAGCTTGAAATGGATCACACTTTATAACACTCATTCTTTTCACAAACTTAGTGGAAAACTTCAATACTTGTTTGTTGTTAATATATGTGTTTTTTTTAATTTATCTTCTAACTTCAGTCTAATTCTCATTTAGTTGATATAAGAATAAACATAAATAAGCAAGGTTTGGATATACTCGGTGTGATTTAAGCAATATAAGATGTCCAATGATAACCAATGAATATAAGAAATAATATATATATACATGTAAAACTTTTCAATAAAAATGTTATAAAAATAATAATAGTAATTTTTATTAATATATAATAAAATGGAATAATAATATGACAAAATGAAATAATAATATGATAATATTGGATATCTATATGATAACATGAGGTAATAATATGATGAAATGGAATCAAAATATGACAATGTGGTATAATATAATAAGATTGTTCAATTCTACGTAAAACTATAATCATACCATGAAAAACGAACAATAAAGTCGGATATAATATGATAAAATAGAATCATAATAATTATTATTATTACTTATAATCATTTCTATTTTTCGATGTTATTATATGTTCCAATCATAATGCTCTTAGATTATGGTCACTGCAACTATATTTTTTTCTCTGCATGTAGGCCCTACCAAAATGCGTTTCGGACGATATATTGGATACTAATGGATCGATTGAGTTTATTCTTCATTCAGAATTTTCTGTGAAAGAACGAAGTATCTAGCTTAAATTTCGTTGATTTAAAAACCGAAATTTTAAAAATTATAATCTATATGATTTATATGAGAATAAGGACCATAGTTTATATAGGAGCTTCAAATAGTCTAAAAATGCGTTTTTACCGATATCTCTAATACTAGTAGTTTGATTTTGTTCATTTCTCCACAAACAAAAAAAAAAAAAAAAAAAAAAAAAAAGAATTCGAGTTTTCTGTACAAGAATAAAATATATAAATATAAAAATAATATAGGGGTTTAGAAAAGTTGCTGGAGGTATCTTCCTTTTTTTTGGCGATATCTTAACTATTTATGGAGCGATTTTACTCATTTTTATTAGAGTTTATCTAAAGGAAATTCTTTGTAAACTGATGTATAAAACATATGTATCCGATATCTGGAGTCATTCTAAAAACGAATTTCAACAGACAGTCGGATAGACGGACATCGTTATATCGACTTTTCTATCAATAAGGATTTAAAATATATATACCTTTTGGGGTCCTAGATGAATATTGTAGAAATTACAAATGGAATGACAAACTTTTCAAACCCTTTTCACCTGTGGTGAAGGGTAAAAAATACCATAAAAAAAAATTAAAATAAACTATTCTTCCATAATAAAATTTTTATTTCTATTTTATTCTATTGAAATGTCTTCTTTTAATACACACCTTTTTCCTTAGACTCTGCCAACTTTAAAACATAATACCACCCAAGTTCTAAATATATTTTTCTTCATAATTTCTCTAAGCCTAAAAAAGTCACGTTTTTCTTGGCATTATAATTTTTCTTCGCAATATTTTTACATAATTTATTTGCTTATTTTTATTTTCAATTATTTCAATTATTTATACTAAATTTACCATATCAAGTATTTAGCATTTTTTATTTTGTAATTTTTCATGTCATAATTTATTTGCTTTAAGTCTTGAATTCATATTTCAATGTTTCATATTTCTTGGGATTGCGAGTAATCATAAGTAAATAATGGAAATTATGTCACGTTTTTTTTTTATTATAAAAATTTAAATAAAATTTTTTGCAAAGCTCTTCACAAATAAATAATTGATTTAAAAGGCGCCATAGTGTGTAAGAGATAATTTTTTAGTTATAAGCAAAAGATATTGTTAAAATAAAGAAATATTTAATTTAACTTTAGAACTGAAATGTTCAGTAGATTTGTATAAAATATGTTATGGTGATGAAATGCAAATAAATATTTTTGTTTTAATATAAGAACAGGTGGGTGCCTCGGCAGGCTAGTTGGTAGTGAGCTCGTCTGTCGGCTTGGGGAGTGGTGAGTTCGTTTCGCGCCTGAGACTCTGGTTAAAGGGTTAATAATCTCCTTTAATCTGCTCTACTTGGTTAATTAGATAAAAGTAAATAAATAAGTAAATGAATTAAACAAAATATTATAATAAATATAAATCTGAGCCTGAAAATTTGTATAAAAATTTATATATAACACTGATTTTTTATTTATGCGTTTTTTATTTATTTATTTAATTATTTAGATTAATTAATTAATTATTAAAAAAATCAGTGTTTACAAAATTTTTATACAAATTTTCAGGCTCAGATTTACCTATAAAAATTTATTTCAAATATTAATTTTATTTCTCAAAAATACTTAAACATTAATTTTTATGTTTATTGGGTCATGGGCTAAAGAAATTTGAACACATTTAATTTTTTATATCCTACACCACCATATATGGTTGGGGTATTATGCGTTTGTGCTGATGTTTATAATGCATAGAAAAAGCTATGCAATACACATCCATAAAGTGTACCAATCGACTCAGAATCACTTTTTAAATTGATCTAAAGATGTCCGTCCGTCAGTCTAGCTGGCTGGCTGTCCGTGTAAATCTTGTGCACAAAGTACGGGTCGCAGTTTTAATGATAATTCAATGAAATTTGGCACGTGGCACTTTTATGATACAAGGACTAAGCTTATTGAAATTGGTTGTGATCAGTCCATTATATCACCTTATTACTTACCCATACAAATGTCCCCCGAAATAGAGTTTAAACACTAAAAAATGCCTTAAAAATAAGAACATTTTAATGCTTAATTAATTCGGTGAAAAAAAGTTCTCTAAAAGTATCACTCTTTGTACCAAATTTGATGAAGATCGGTTCACAATTGACCATAGTTCCCATATAAACCTTCTTCCGAAAATCACTTTAATGTGCATAAATTTCTTACGAGCGATAGTATTAAGTTCGATACAAATAAGTTTTATGTAAGTTAAACTTACATAACATTGCCAAATTTTATGAGAATCAGTCAATAATTTACCATAGATCCCATATAAACCCACTTCGAGGAATCGCCCTAAAGTGCATAAAATCATCTGGATGTTAGTATTAATGCATTATTCTGTATTTGTATATTTTATTTTTCATTTAGTAAAATTGGCCACAGGTGTAATATAAGTCCCATTCACGACACGAATTTTTATGCTCGTACACAATAGTGTAGAATATCATATAGTCGGTCTTGACCGACTATATCTTTCTTTCTTGTTTTTAATTGCAAATGAGTGTTATTAAAAGTTTAAACCACATTGTATGTTACCCTGTTTAACTCCTCATAATTATACAAGCCTCTATCTAAGTAACGGTAGAAAGTCTGCCACTCTAATCATTCATAAAATATTTATAATAAAATCTATTTGAAATATAGAAAAAAAAAGAAGAAAACAAGTTGACATATTCTTTAATCGTTCATCAATAAAAGATTTTTCTTCAATTATCAAACAACAATCTCCCATATAATATTTTTTTTATAACTTAGCTTCATAAATTAATAAATACTTTTAGCAATAAATAAAAAAAAATTTAACATTCATTGAGAGCATTTTAGATTCCGAAACAATCACTTGTTTATTAATAAACTCTTTGGGATTTTAAAACAATCACTTATAAGATTTTTCCATTCATTCATGTATTAATTCATTGATGATTTAGCTACAAAAAAAAAAAAAAAAAAAAAAAATGAATAAATGCTTGTGTTGTTAAACGATCAGAGATTGTAAAAATTAAAAATAAAAAAATAGACTCTACTGCTTATTGCAGTTTTTTGCATTTTAATTTTTTTAATACCGGTTTTTGTTAGCTGTCATTTGAAAAGCCATCAACAGGAGTTTTCAATTCAAAACAAATAATAAATAAATGAATAAATTTTGTTTTATTTTTTAAATACAAGAAACAGGCTTTTAAAGTCAACATAAATAATGTTGATTTTTATAAAAACATGCGAATAAATTAATTTCCAGTTAGGATTTAAGTATCCTAAGAAAAGACTTAGGAAATATAGAGATTTGAAGAAATGATATGAAATAGTTGATTGATAGTAAGCTATTTTTGATTCTCAAAGAGGTGAAAAGCACTATTAAGATGAACTAAAATATTAACAGTGGTATTAAAAAACAAAATAATAATAATAATAATAATAATAATAATAATAATAATAATAATAATAATTTATATTTAAAGCACAAACTAACTAATACACAATTTACCCCTTAAAGTCTTTATTAAGAAAACCCTGTTCAAAAAGCTCTTTGTGGTCAGCATTAACTAATAAACTGTTTTTTTTTTTGTTGATGTAGGCAACCGTTCTCAATTTCTCTCTCATTTCTATTGTCAGAGTTGTGAATAGTTGGAATAAATTATTCGTTAACTGTTTTACTCCATTATTACTTTTAATGTTCTGGTGTGTTCTTGATGATAAATAAGTTTTTTTTATTTTTTTTATTTTGGAAAAAAATCATTATTTAGCTTATGTAAATATAATTGTGTATAAATGAAATACTTTTATTTAACTTTCGTTGGTTGTAATTATCAATACCCGCATAATGAATATTCTGTGATAAAATCAACATCACTATTTCATATTTAATTTTGTCTACATTATTTTTATTGAAATTTTGGTTAAAATTTAACTATCATTTTTTCTTTTAAAATGGGGTTTTCCGCAGCAACATTCCAGGGGGTCCACTAAAATGTGTAAGGAATTATTGTACATGGATATTTTTTTTGTATTTTTCGGCATATATAGTTATGCTAAAGTTGGATTCTATGGAGCCTTTCATTTGGATGAGGAAAAATTTATTGCAGCTTCGTACAATATATTAATGCTAATAGCAAAAGAAAAAAAACCTCACGCAGAGAAAAAATATAGCTGTAGTGGCCATAAGAGCAACATATTATAATTTGAACATCTGAAAACAGCGGAAAATAGAAATGATTATAAGTAATAATTATTATGATTCCATTTTGTCATATTCATTTTATTTATGGTTTATTTTTATGTTGTGATTCTAGTTTTACATATAATTGAACAATCTTACTACATCATTATCCCATTCTATCAGATTATGATTCGATGTTATTATATTATTATTCTATCTTATTATATTATTATACCACATTGTTATACTATGATTCCATTTTATAATATTATTATGTCATTCTTCATATTATGTTACCATTTTATCATATTATTATCCCACGTTATCATATAGATATCTAATCTTAACATACTATTATTTCATCTTGTCATATTATTATTCCATCTTATCATATATTAAGATAAAACGAATTAATAAAACATAATTTTTATAAATTTTTTATTGAAAACAATAGAGAAAAGTGTTCATTAACACAAAAAAGAAAAAAAAAAAAAAAAAAAAGAAAAAAATATCTATATATTATTTGTTCATTAACTATACTTCCTTGCACCATCATAAGTGGTTCAAATGCAAGATATGTTTTTTTTAACTAAACCCTTTAATGGTACTTAATCAATATCTTATATTGCTTGATTCACAGCGAGTTTAACCAAACCTTGTCTATTTATATTTATTCATATATAAACTAAATGAGAATTGTAATGAAGTTGGAAAACAAACATTAAAAACTAAATATATTTAAAAACAAACAAGTTATGAATTTTTCTACAAATAATATGAAAATATCTTTTTTTTTTGTTATTGAATTCTTTTCTCTACTATTTTCAATATAAAATTATTAAAAATAATACATTTTTAACAGATTAATATGAAAACCCGAATAATTAGATGCCCTAGTTCTTATATATATCATTCATAAATATCTTTCTAAAATTTCGGTTTTTGAATCAAATCGGTCTGTAAACAACCGAGTTATTTGCAAATCTTTTTTTTTATTTATTTAATGGCTGCTTTTTATAGAGTTGTTGTTTTTATGGACACTGAAAAACGGCAACCATAAACTATATCATATTTTGTTTTCCAAGTTGTTGAAGTACCTATATAAGTTAGGCTCTTCGTTCTTTCACAGAAAATTCAGAATTTTTTATTTTCAAAATTTTTATGCTGAAGAAATGAACTCAATAGATTCATTAGTATTTGAGATATCGGCCAAAATGCACTTTTGGAATTTTGAAAGACTTCGTTCCTGCGCAGATGTGTCAGAAATATTTTTTCTCGAATTTCGATTCTTTAAATCAATCTTATCGATCTGTAAATTTTTAAAATACACCTTTTTAATTAATGTTGTCTTAATTTTAATTAATGTTGTTATTTGATATTGTTTTTGTTTTTTTTACGTTAAAATATACAGTCGAACACGGTTATAACGAACTCGTGAAATTTAAAAAATTTAATTTGTTAATAAAATTCTTGTATTTCATTACGATAATATTTGTAATGAATATTAGTAATATTTCCTTTAAAAATGGGCTCTATTTATGATTAAGTACTAATGATTTTAATATAATAGGAGGAATATTTTTTATATTCTTCAGTCAATTGACAAGTGGCGAATTGTGATTAATTATATCTCTTATACTAATTCAATATTTTCTTTTATTACCGAGGCTTTGGGGAAAATCGACTTTCTTATATAAATTTAGTTTTTAATCCTTTTATAATTTCCGTTTTATTTTGAGTTATTTTCAATAAATGTGTATGTCTTATGTTAAAAATGTCAACAATTATTAATATAACATTCCTGTTTTATATGCCCGATAACTTAAATTGAAATTACTGAAAATTATTTCTATCTGTCCAACAATTTGAATTGAAATAAATAAAAGTTACTTCTGTTAGTTTTTGAAGCATTTTAAAATGTGCAATTTTATTTATATATCTAAAACTATCATTTATGACAGTTCATTATAAAAGTATTTTTTTGTATGACATATTCTTCTTGGAACCATAAAAATGTGTTCGTAATAAATACATTATTATAACGAAAATAGTTTATTATAACCGTGTTCGACTGTAATAACTTTTCATATAACATCTGATCACGAGTGAAGGGTATATAAGATTCATCGCAGGCAAATATAACACTCTGACTTGTTATTATCTATTAAAAAAGCTAAAACCATGTTTTTATTTAAAATAAATTATAAATATAGTTTTAAGAGAAGTACTTCAAAAGCAATTAACATGAAGCATAAAAGAAGAACATACTACTAACGCTCTTTTTCATGCTTCCTTCCCATGACAACACAGTGTTAAAATAATTACTTTTTCAGCTCTCCTTCAGTTGTTGTTTTTTTTTTTTTTTGGTATCAAAACAAAGAAAAAACCATAAAACGTAAAATAGCATACTATTTGCTGTTAAATCGATTCGTGCTAAAACAAATAAATAAACATACAAAACAAACAATCAAAGTTTAAATTAAAATATGCCACTAAATGAACCACAATTTAAACTTATAAAAATTATAAATTTTTAATATATATTTTTTTCTATTTCTTTACATTTCTTTTATATATATAAAACATATTTTTTATAATTTTCTTTTTTTATGAGGGGTGGAGCGGGGTGTAAAAAAATAATGAAAAAAGTATAAATGCAATTAATTTTTTCCTTATGGTGTTTTTTGTAGGCCTGTTTGATGGCTCGTTATAATATAATATATAATATATAATATATATAAACACAAAAAGATCGGTGGAATGATGATTGACCGAGTCCTTTCATTGATTTTTTTAAACGTTATTTTTTTCCTAATTATTTCAAATACTAGAATAACTCTTTAAATTTTTGCTGATTTTTGACTTTTTTTTATTCTTTATTGTATATAATAAGGTGGAATAGTAATATGAAATAATAATATGATAAATAAATGATAACATGGGATAATAATATGATAGGGCGGAATAATAACATGAAGATTTGCATAATAATATTATGAAGTGGAATCATAATATAACAATGTGATATAATAATATAATAAAACTGAATAATAATATAATAGCATCAAATCATAATCTGATGGAATGGAATAATGATATAGTAAGATTGTTCAATTCTATGTAAAACTAATATTATAACATTAAAACCATAAAATCGGACACCAATATGACATAATAGAATCATAATAATTATTACCTATAGTCATTTCTATTTTTCGTTGTGGTTATATGTTCCAATCATAATATATTGTTAGATTATAGTCACTATATCTATATTTTTTCTCTGAGTTTAAGAATAAAAAAATTTTAAAATGTCAATAATTTATAAACGAAATATTAGTTTGACAATCCCGATTTTTATTTTGTATTATAATCGAATTTTATAAATCCAACTACTAATACTTTCTATTACAACTATACTTTCTAATTTAAATTCAGTTATTTTTTTAAGTTTTTCAACTTAAATTCAAACAAATATATACATTGGTATCTTCAAATAAATTTTCAATTGGAGAAATTTCAATTCCAACACTATAATAACTTAAATATTACTTACAATTATTAAAAAATTACTACATTAAAAAAAATTACTTTTAAAAGTGTGACAATTCTAATGCAATATAAGGTATTCTAATTAAAATTTTTTATTTACAATCGTAAATCCAATGTTTTTTCTACGTGTATGAACTTTATTATAATTTGACATTGCTAACTGTCACAAGGAATGTTTAACATTCACCTAAACACATTCTGTACTCCTAACTCTAATTGCAAAGTTAAAAGCCCTTATTCAATTTGACAACTTTGGTATGTTAACAATAACATTCGCCTGTAGTATACATTAGTAATTTAAATTCTTTACTACTTACATTTTAAAATAGAATTTGCTATAACTGTTTTAAAGTTACAACGGTTCGCTTAAAGACTTTAGCATAGATAGCATAAAAACAGAGAGAAATTTTAAAGATGTTAGAAATCTAATTTTTTTTAGTTTTATAAAAATTTCTTTTTATTTAGCATTTTTTAAAATAGAAATAAATGTTTCTCCAAAACAGTATTTATTTAAATTTTCTAAATTCCTTTTTAAAACAGATCAATCAAATCACTTCACATCAAAATGCATTGAAATGTTAATATAAGTGCTGTCACATTCATAACTGCATAAATTTACATTTATGCATTTTACATTTCGTTGTAAAATGTTAAAGTAAATTATTACAAATATTTATAATGCTTTAAGAAATAAAAAAAGCAGTTGTATATAATAAATGATTAAGAATTAAATGGACATTTGCATATCTTTGTCAAGAAATAAAATATTTGAAATGAATTAAACTTAGTTGCTTTGAATTCTCTAAGTTAAGCACACAGCAAAACAAGTCTTAATTGGAGCCTTAATAAAAAAAAAAAAAAAAAAATAAACTTAAGATCAATGATTTATTAGTTTTATTATGAATTACAAATTTATTTTCATTTTCTGTTTATTTTAATTAATTAATGAACATGTTCATAATTTACTAAAAGGGATTTAGTTTCGCTTTATAAGAATTTACATATAAAATTTAAAAGGTCTTATTTTGTTCAATACGTTATTGTAAGTTTCTATGAATATTTCATCAACAAGTTTGTTCCTTAAGTTGTTTGTTTTATATCACATTTTACACTTGACTAAACATTTGTTTCCTTTCTTTACAGACATGTTTCCAACAAAATAATTTTACAACTCCAGTGATTTTTGACAACCATCAATTAATAGTTTTAAATATGGCTTCACCCATGTCACCTACTATTTACCGGCAGGGTCCACAAACAGGACCTCCTAATGCTGCTGTCTATCAGCAAGTAACATCGCCCAAACATTACAATATGGGTACTGTACAAAATATGACAGAACGTAGTCGTCTTATAGAACTGCTTAGAGCTCCCAATATTTTAACATCACCCACCATGGAACCACCTTCAAAGGGTCTACTCAATGGACCAGGACAAAATAATTGTTTTCTCAATTGTGCAGTACAGGTAAGTTTCCTTTTCTTTTATTACTCGTATTCTTATTTTTTATGCAAACATTTTCCCATCGGAAAACTTGTTAATTCTAGAGTCATGTCGTGTTTATTATAAATAATTTTATAGTTTATTTAGTATTTAGCATAAAACAAGCATAAAATAATTATTTAAACCAAAGAAATCTCCATAGGTTTAATTTCAGGGTTTTGTAAAAAAGCAATGAAAGAAACAAGTGTTTTGATTTTATTTTGCTGTAAGAAAATGTAAGGTTTTCTTTTTTAAGAATTAAAGAATTAAAACAATAATTCAAAATCATCAACAACCAGGTGTTTGTAGTTAGTTCTCATTTTCTTAGGTTTGTAAGGCAGTGGGTTTTTTTATATTTTGAAAGTTTAACTTCGGTGTTCAGGATTTTGAAAAAAAACAAAAACTAAAACAAGTGAATCATATGAACAAAGCAACATTTTACATATAATAGTTTCATGGGAATATGATTTTCTATAGCGAACAATTACCTTCTGTTCTTTTTGAAGAAAATGTGTAAAAATATTAAATAGTTTAACCTTAGCCGACTTAGGAAAGCTCTATAATAAAATTATATTATAAAAAGATCTAATTACATCTTACTACATATTTTACCATATTGCAAATATCTTATTAAATCCATTTTTTATTTTCTAATTTTGTTGTTATTATACCTTTCTCCGTAGATGTAAAGGGTATATATAAGTTTGTCATTCTGTTTGTAATTCCATAATTTTCGTCGGAGAGCAAAAACGTTTATATTTGCCGGATCCTTATAAGAAATGATGGACGATATCCGTCCGTCCATTTGTCAATTGAAATGACGTTTATGAAGCCCACCAATAACTAACATACATAATATATATGCCAAGCGATCAGAAATCCTTTCGAGAATTTTGGTATTGAAATTCAGCATGATCGGTTCATAAATGGCGGAAATATGTCAAAAAAAGGTTATTTCAAACTGGTTTTCGATATTCTTAAGCCTCTATATAAGCTAGACACTTTTTTAGAGACGTTTTTTCAAAGAAGATTCGAAAGTTTTTTCTAAATTTTTATGCTGAAGAAATGAAGTAAATCGTTCCAATAATAACCGAGATATCAGACAAAACGCATTTTCAACTTTTTTTGACTTGATTCTGAACTCTCAGATCCCAAAAAAATTACATAGTGCAGCTTAGTGAACAACATATCAGAGCTTGTAACTTTTACAAATATGTAACGAATGCTTAGCAAAACATTACATTACTGCACTACATTATCTTTAATGCTTTAAAAGATATTTGACTTAAAATTTTTAACTTGTTTTGGTTTTTTGGTTTTTTTTGAACTTTTTGGTTTTTTAGCCTTTTTTACGAAATAAAATTTCAATTAAAAAATATATGATATTCCCGACAATTTCCTGAAAGATTATCTCAATTTGCAAGTAGAAAAAAAATTTTTTTAAAGCAAAATTTTGAGACAGGTCTCAAAATTTGAAATTTTTTGAAAAAAAAAAACTATATAACTCAATTTTGTCAAAAATTTGGTTAAAAAAGTTCCATATTTTTAACACTTTCTGAATGATAATATCTAAGAAATTATGTAAAAGCAAATTTGGAAAATTTTTGACATGCATCCTACATCCAGCAGTGGTTAAAAATGATAAAATTTTGGAAAAAAAGGTTCAACTTCTTGAGTATATAAAAAATGTTAATTATTAATTTTAGAACTTTTTTCGAATTAGATTAGTTAGAACAATGGGGTTTTAAAGCTTTTGCAAAAAATATTGAAAACCTATCAATAAATTTAGTCACACGAAATAATCTTCTGGGAGAAACCTAAATTTTCAATAATTAAATTTTTGATTTAAAAAAATTTTTAACAAATTTTATGATATTATTTTTCGCTGAACTGCCCAAAAAAATTATTTATATAAAATCAACTATTAATGCTTTAAATTCCATATAAAATATGCTAATTTTGGTGAAAAAATCTTGTTTCTATGTTAGGTGGGATATTCAAGTGGGAGAAACAACGGAACACAATAATTTATGTTGTAATATATCTTTTATTTATAAAAAAAATAATAAATTAAATTTCGACAAAAAAAAAACCGAATTTTCTCATGTAATAAGAACAATCGCAAAGAAATATATATATATATATATATATATATATATCTATATATAAAATTCAAACTTTTACAAAATGTTTAACTAAATTTTACAAAAAAAAAAAAAAAAATAAAGAAACAAATCTTTAAATAATAAATAAATATTTCTTTTTAAATAGTTAGGAAACAAAAACAAATTTGGTCCAAAAATCAAAATTTCCTACGAAAAAAAATCCAAATTTTCATAAAATAACGAAATTTCAAAAAAAAAAAAAAAATAATAATAATTTTCATTTAATATACATGGAATATCAAGAATACAGGACAACAAGAAAAGTATATTTTTTTCTGCATTCTCAGTTTATTTAGACACTCGAGATCATGGAGTTTTTCAATCCCTTATCATAGATTGATATGTTGCTAATTATAAAAATTAAAAAAACTAAAAAAATTAAAATTCATTAAAATTAATGCATAAGTGTCGACTTTACTTACAATTTAATTTCATATTACTTTAATGCTTCCTTAACTTTTTTTGTTTTATGCAAAGCACATTTATTTATTCTTAATAATTAGACAATAATTTCTGACGTTTATTCTTCAAGATTTCTTAAAATTTAAAAAAAAATAATTAGATTCTCTTTTAATACTATAATTAATATTTCCTGCAAATTGTTTAGTTTTAAAATCTCTAAAACAAAATATTTGTAAAGTTTATGTCATACTAAGCAAATATTTAATGAAATAAGCGTGATTACTGCTCACTAAAGCAAACTAGAGTACTTTAGTTCATAAATCATAAAATATGATCAGACTACACGCAGAGAAAAAACACGTTCTCATTGCTAATTTTAATGAATTTAAAGTGTTATTTAATTTTTACATTCAATAAATATTTTAATATGGTTGTCTGCAAACATTATATGTTTTTAAATATTTTTACCAGAAATAAAATTTTATTAAAAAAAAAAATATCATTACTTCTATAACCACTAAATATTTACAGTCTTTTCCTTGTTCTTAAACCATATTCTATTCTTAAACCATACTAATATTATTATTCCCGTGATAATAAAATGTTTCAAATAAACATAATACTTATCTATTCTTTTTAAACACCTAGTGGAAAAATTCATAACTTGTTTGTTTTTAAATATATTTCCTTTTTAATATTTGTTTTCCAACTTCATTATAATTCCCATTTAATTTATATATTAATAAATATAAATATAAATATAAATATAAATATAAATATAAATATAAATATAAATATAAATATAAATAGGCAAGTTTGGGTTTTATACGATGTGATTTAAGCAATACGAGATATTGATTAACTACCATTAAAGGATTTAGTTAGAAAAAGAACATATCTTGCATTTGAACCGCATATGGTGGTACAAATGAATATATTAATGAACAAATAATATGTTTATTTTTGACTAATATTTTCAACAAAAATTTTATAAAAATAATTTTCTATTAATACGTTTTAATTTAATATATGATATGATGTAATAATAATATGACAAAATGAAATAATATGATAAGACTGGATAACTAAATGATAACATGGGATAATAATATGATAAAATGGAATAATATGAAGAATGCCATAATAATATTATGAAGTGGAGTCATAATATGACTATGGGGTATAATAATCTTTATGATGTATGAAATGATGTTCTGCAGAAGAAGTCCAGTATTCTTTAAATACACAATAAATGAATATTAACTTAATATAATCGAAGAATTTCTTGATCTGGATGTATTGCTTGATTGTAAACTATCCTTTAATTCTGACGTTTCACAAATTGTTAATAAGGCAAAAAGAGTTCTAAGTTTCCTCAAGCGTTGGCGAAGAGAATTTAGTGATCTTTAAGTTTCCAAGCACATCACATCACATCTCTCCTAAGACCAATCCTGGAGTATGCTTCCGTGGCCTGGGAACCTCAATACGAAGTTCATATAAAGAAAATTGAATCGGTTCAGAAACAATTTCTTTTATTTTGTCTTACATGGAATTCTAATATTAATTTACCATCATATGAAAGTCGATTACAGCTTATTGATCGCCCTACTCTTGAGAGTAGGAGAAAATATATGAATATTTCATTTGTAATTAATTTAGTAAACTGTTCAATTAAATTCGAGTTCCTGCTCCATAAGATCAAATTCGTAATCCCAAATCTTCCAACTAGAAATTATACTCCTTTAAAAATCAAACATTTTCGGACTAATTATCCCATGAGACTTATATCCAATCAATTCAATAGTTTTTATCCGTGTATTGATTTCTCAGTAAATCCAATCCGCTTTAAGAGGAGTATTTTTTTAACTTAGTTAATTTATAAGACTTTATTATTGAATGATTATGAAAAACATTTTATTGCAAATAGTTTTAAGAATAATATGTATGGTAGCCTAAAAGAAATTGTAATTTCATTGGCCATTAAATAAATTAATAAATTAGTAAATAAATTAATAAATAAATATATTAATAAATAAATTAAAAAATATATAAATAAATAAATATATTAATAAATAAATAAACAAATAAATATATAAATTAATAAATTAAGAAATAGATTAATGAATAAGTTAACTAACTAAATAATTAGCTAGTTAATTGATTAATTAACTAATTAATTAATTAATTAACTAATTAGTTAATTAATTAACTAATTAATTAATTAATTAACTAATTAATTAAATAAATAAATAAATAATAATAAGGATGAAATTTTTGGAGTTGGGATCAATCACTTTGTATGCAATATGAGTGTACTAGTCTATCTAAAGCCATAACTGAGCTAAAAGAAAGAAAAGAAAGTGTTATGGTTAGGGGGTATGTTACAGGTTCTGGAGTAAGTATTTTAGTATTTATAGATGGAATAATTGATAATCGGTATTATTACAAAGAACTTAGGAACTCCCGACTGATTTATATTTATCAGGATAACAACTCGAAGCTTTCTCCATGACTGCACGAAAACAACAAAAATCCATTATAATCACCAGATATAAATCTAAATGAATATTTATAGAGTTTTTATTAAAATATAGAAATGTTTGAATTTCACGAATCAAAATGGTATTGAATTGATATTGTAAGTGTAATTAAGCAAAATTGATTCCAAATTTAAAAAAATCCTTATCAAATGTATTTCAAAACGCTTAAAAAAGAGGTTATAAAGTGAAAACAAAAAGTTACGTGTTGTTAAAAAATTTAACTTTTGTGATTTTTGAAAGCATAAAATATGATATGATACTTTTTTTGCCTTGAATTCTAATGTCATTATATAAATGGCTTTTTAAGTTAACTTTTAGTTGTATTGACTTTAAAATTTATGCAGAATTGAAATCTTTATGTTCTAATAAACTTTAAACCATTCTTTTTATTTAAAAATTCTGAGAAAATTCAATTCAACAAATGATATATCAAAAAATAAGTTTGGGATAAAGTTCAGCACATTGTTAGCTATTGAATACAATATTTAGTTTTACAAATTTCGAACTTTTAAAATAGAACTTTCTACCAGAAAACTGCTCGAGAGACCACTCTGTTTATTGTTATAAACTGTGAATATTTAAGCTTGATGACTTTGAATTTGGACATAAATATAATAAGGTTATGTTTTTGATCTCTTTAAAGCTAAACAAGTGTGTCAAAAATTATATAAATTTATGTGCCAAATATTTAGTGTAGGGTATTTAAAACCGAATTAAAATACTGACTCATATACAGTATGTCAAGAAATTGTTTCTACATTGAAAGAAAACAAGATATAGCATTTTCAGTTAATGTAATATTTTTTAATAGGAATATGTTAACTAATATATTTATTAAAATATAGCACAAAGAAAAATAACTTACAAAGATTCAAAAATATTAAAATCAGAACAAAAACTAAAGAAACACAAAAATTAAAAAATTATATTTATAAAATGGCTAAAGGTAAATCACAAAATTACGGTATTTAAAACTTAATATGGGAACAGCTGGCATGTATATCTGCTTGGGGAACCTTTTTTTTATCAATTAAATTAATTTATGAGTGTCATAGTTAATTAAAATTTTATATATTCCAATATTAGTGGTTTAGTTCATTTTGGTCTTGTAATACCTCTTGGCCACATGCTATTTTACATATAGATACAAGTTTATTGTGGAATTCAATTGTGGAGTCTGTGATGTTATATTCAACTCTTTTTGTAATTCAACAATAGCTGCATTATTACTCTTTGTCGCTATGTGTTTGGAGTCATTAATTCAATATAACTTGAATTTTGGCTTGTTGTTCTTTAAAAACTCAGATTTATTATCAATATTTATGAAACGAGCTTTTAAAATATACAAATATTGTATCTTTCAAATATATCTATGCTATTTTATAAAAAATACCAAAATTCCATGTGCATGTATTTAACAATATCTTTTAAATATAAAGATATGAATATTGCTTTTTTAATTCTAAAGTTTTTTGAAGGTTTCCGTCATACTCTGCATGGATTCCATTATACTAAAATATAATTTTAGCATTTCCACAAAATATAAATAATAAATTCAAGCCATTCATTTTTAGACATATAATAACAATAATTTTTCAAAATTTTGTCCCAATAAATGTGATTCTTCCCCGTAGTTTTCAATATGTTTTTGCATTCGTTCAGTGTTTTTCTTATTGTTTCCTGAAAGACAAAAATGACATACTCTTCCTGGAGTCCTTTAACAAGAACCCAGGTGGTTATTTGCGTAGTTTCCTTAACTTTTCTACGTTCTACTCTGCCAAATATTTTATGCAGATGGCTACCATTAGATTTAAGCTCCAAAGTTTCTTCATTCTTGGAGCGATTTAATACGCTCTAAAATATTTGTCTTAATAAGGAATACATTTATGCAATAACTTTAACACTTTTTTCCGACTTGCGGGTTATAATAAACCCCAAGAGGACTTAACCTTTACATTTCTTTCAATTGATATACATTATATATAATTTGTGAATCACTTTTGACATATATTATAGACTAGAATGCTTATTCTTATATTGCGTGATTACAAACATCACACTGAAACCTTAGTGACACTGAAACCTTGTTTCAAATAGCTACAAGAATGTATATGTAAAAACAATTTCTTGACAGGTAAACTAAAGGGTATGTGTTGTTTTTGTTGTTGTACTTTGTACTTTGTACATAATAATTTTCTTTTTAAAGAAATTTACATGAAACAAATTGTAATAAAATTTGCAATATTATAAAACATTTGCGAATTTTGTTAAATAAAGTTGAAATAATCATTTTTTGTTCATTGTAAAAACAATAACTTGACATACTGTATAAATATCTTCCTCTCTTTTTTTCTGTGTCTTATTTTAATTTTGAAAAATGTTTATTTTATTTTTTACGTTTGTTTATTATTTTTTCCATTTTAATCTTTTTTTTCTGCAATTCATTTTAATTTCTTACAATTCAACAAGTTTTCTCAAGACTTTTTCTAGAAACTTTTATTGTTTAAAATTAAAAATTCAATAAAAAAGGGTTGTTTTTCCCTGAGTACCATGTTTTATTGTTTCAGTTCTTTTATAGTTTTTTCCTTAATGTTTCTTAAAACTGTATGTTGTTATTAATTCTGCCTCCAGGGGTTTTCTCAATATGTTAAACTTATTTTCTTTAGATGTTGCTTCCTATGTGGGTGCTACTTTATTTCTTAATGTTCTTCATTTTATTTCTACCTGAATTGTTTTTTTTAACATATTTTTTCTTCTTATTTTATGACTTTGTTTGTTGTTGAAAGTTGAGCTTGGTTTATATTTTCAATTAATTTTATTTATGTGCTTTTATTTCTTGTATTTTTTTTAATGTAATATATAAAATAATTGTTAAAAAAATGATGATGATTTTTATTCAGCTGTCAGTTCTTATTAACATTTTGCAGATTGTTCTTTGTGTTTTTGTTGGTTTAAACATTGAAAATATAAAAGTATTGTTGTTTTTTGTTCATAACAAGTTAATGAGGGAATTGTTGTTAAAAGAAGGAAGAAGAATTGTGGAGATAATAAATGGATAATATTTTTTGTTTGCTTTTATTTTAAGGAAAATAGTTTTTTAATAAAATACAATAGTGTCTTATAAATCGGTTTTTTCATATACAAAAAGAAAGAATTTAAAAATTAAATTGCAGTAGCTATTAAATGATCTTCAACCTGCTTCTAAAAAAAGTCTTCTTGGTGCTATATCTTTTTAATATTAGCCAAATTAAACCCAGCTTCTTAAGCTCCAGCTTACTTATTAATACATCTTCTAATTAAGACATAATATTTGGGCTTCCATTTCTCTAAAAACACAGGAAATACATGTCTTTACAATTAAATTATTTGTTTTATCTCATAGTCAAATTGAACAATTCTTTAAAAATTGAAGCAAGAAATTAAAAAGAAACAAAAGACTTAAGCCACAAACTTGTTGATGTTAAATTACCTTTTACGCCTCTATTCCACTAGCCAATTTGTATAAAACCTAATCATTTTAATTGTATTAAAATGTAATTTTCCCACTACTTTAAAATAAATCATCATTTAAATTCCACTTGTTATTTATTCTTTATAATTTTTTTTGCCTTAATTTTGAAATTATACAACAAATAATATGAAAGGAATAATAATAATAAAAATAACAACCCTCTTTTTGAAAAATATTCATATAAACACCAAAACATCTTAAGATATCTCAGATAGTTGTTAAAATAAAATTGAAGTATACCCAACAGTTCTAGTGATTGTTACTTACTTTAGATCACTCCTATAGTCTCTTCATATAGCCTTGACTAAAGTGTCGTTTATATTCTCGACTAAAGTCTTATCTAGAGTCTCATCTGTAGTCTTGACTATAGTATATAGATTGACTATAGTCTTTTTATTATTGGCGAGACTATATTCAAACTATATACTATAGTCAAGACTACAGATGATACTATAGTATATAGAGACTATATACTATAGATGGGACTATAGTCAATACTATATTTATATTCTCGACTAAAGTCTTATCTAGAGTCTCATATGTAGTCTTGACTATAGTATATAGATTGACTATAGTCTTTTTATTATTGGCGAGACTATATTCAAACGACACTATAGACGAGACTATAGACGAGACTATAGACGAGACTATAGACGAGACTATAGACGAGACTATAGACGAGACTATAGACGAGACTATAGACGAGACTATAGACGAGACTATAGACGAGACTATAGACGAGACTATAGACGAGACTATAGACGAGACTATAGACGAGACTATAGACGAGACTATAGACGAGACTATAGACGAGACTATAGACGAGACTATAGACGAGACTATAGACGAGACTATAGACGAGACTATAGACGAGACTATAGACGAGACTATAGACGAGACTATAGACGAGACTATAGACGAGACTATAGACGAGACTATAGACGAGACTATAGACGAGACTATAGACGAGACTATAGACGAGACTATAGACGAGACTATAGACGAGACTATAGACGAGACTATAGACGAGACTATAGACGAGACTATAGACGAGACTATAGACGAGACTATAGACGAGACTATAGACGAGACTATAGACGAGACTATAGACGAGATTATAGACGAGACTATAGACGAGATTATAGACGAGACTATAGACGAGACTATAGACGAGACTATAGACGAGACTATAGACGAGACTATAGACGAGACTATAGACGAGACTATAGACGAGAAAATATAAAAATATAAATATTTCGTGTAACATGCACTTGGCCTAAAGATATATATATACTAAAACAGTCAAGTAAGTAGACTGTCGGCAACGGAATTGCTGGGTAGTTCTTAAAACTAAATTCTTTAAAGAACGATAGAAGTAAAGAAACACTCTAGAAAAAGCATAGGAAGGACAGACAATCATCTAAAGGCTTATCGTGTGAACTAATCTTGATTTGTTTAATTGAGCCTATCTCAAGAAGAATAAAAGATGAGAAAAATTATAACAAAATGAACTAAATACTGTACAACACTTGATAAAATTGAAGATAGAAAAATGTAATAAACTTAACCTTAGAACTATGGCCACTGAAGACAAAATGCTAAGAACAAAAATGAAAGAAAAATGAAAATTAAATTCAAAGAAGAGAAGCCAAAGAAAATTGTCTTACAAAAAAGTCAAGTGTTCGCTTAAAGTATCATAAACATCAGATATACAAAGAGATATGTTACATTGAAACAAATGAGGAAGGAATGCCAAGTAAAAATTTTAATTAAAATTTGGTTTAAGTTGTAGAATTTTTTGAAGAACTAAATGTGTATTAGAATTATGATTATAACATTTAAAGAATTTAAAATTTTTTTTAATCTATATTTTCTTTTGGCTTACTTCCCCCTGTTCATAGAAAAAGGGACGACAGTTTTTATTGTCTTCTTACACTTTAAACCGTAACATTTTGTCTCTTTAATATTAACAAAGTACTAAGAAAGTATCTTTTATAGTTTTAATATCTTTATATCTGTTAGCATTTGTATATCAAATGCAACCATCTTTAAGACAAACAAGTTCTCATCAATTTTTGTTAATTTAAACTCAACTATAGTCTACTTATTGTGGGATTTTTTTACTTTGTTTTCTTGTCATTTTTTATTCTTACATAAAAGGAAGGAAGTAAAGGAAGTTACAGTTTGATGATGTTTTATAATAAGAGAAATTGTAGAAAAATAAATAAATTGTTTGTTATTACAAAACTATCAACTTCCTTCCTTTCTTATCAACTCTTTCGAAGAATACAGATGTATGTACATATCTCCCTACTACCTGTCTTAAGGTAAATTATGATAATAAAGAAAAAAAGATAAACAGAATATAATAAATAAATTAAATTGAGTCAATTTAAGTTAAAACAAGTGTAAAATTGTTCTTAAATGGTGCTTAAATAAAATGAGATGAGTCACTGTTTTGTGGTAAACGGAAGAAGTTAGGTTTATTTAATTTGTAAGTTTTAAAAGACTAAAGTTAGATAGGTAATAAATGCAGAAACTTTCATAGATAATAATAAACATTGAGAGAACTTAAAAAATCTAATGAATTTTTGTTTATCCAAGCATATTAATATTCATAAAATTTAAGATAAATCTTTTAAACAAAATTTAAGTTATCATTATTATAGATAAATTTTCTATAAAAAATGTTTTTTATCCTTATATTTTCGATAAATAATTTTTGTTATCGATAAATTTTCTTTAGGAAGTTTCTTATTACCGATAAGATTTTGTTTGGAATTTTTTGTTATCGATAAATTTTCTTTAGGAAGATTTTTGTTATATATAAATTTTCTTTAGAATTTGTTTGTTATTGATAAATTTTCTAAAAAAAATTTTTTGTTATCGATAACATTAATTTTCTATAGAAAATTCTTTTTTATCGATAACATTCATTTTCTATAGAAAATTCTTTGTTATCGATAACATTCATTTTCAATAGAAAATTCTTTGTTATCGATAACATTCATTTTCTATAGAAAATTCTTTGTTATCGATAACATTCATCTTCTATAGAAAATTCTTTGTTATCGATAACATTCATTTTCTATAGAAAATTCTTTGTTATCGATAACATTCATTTTCTATAGAAAATTCTTTGTTATCGATAACATTCATTTTCTACAGAAAATTCTTTGTTATCGATAACACTCATTTTCTATAGAAAATTCTTTGTTATCGATAACATTCATTTTCTGGAGAAAATTCCTTGTTATCGATAACATTCATTTTCTAGAGAAAATTCTTTGTTATCGATAACATTCATTTTCTAGAGAAAATTCTTTGTTATCGACAACATTTATTTTCTATAGAAAATTCTTTGTTACCGATAACATGAATTTTCTATAGAAAATTCTTTGTTGTCGATAACATTCATTTTCTATAGAAAATTCTTTGTTATCGATAACATTCCTTTTCTATAGAAAATTCATTGTTATCGATTCATTCATCGATTCATTTTCTATAGAAAATTCTTTGTTATCGATAACATTAATTTTCTATAGAAAATTCTTTGTTATCAATAACATTAATTTTCTATAGAAAATTCTTTGTTATCAATAACATTAATTTTCTATAGAAAATTCTTTGTTATCGATAACATTAATTTTCTATAGAAAATTCTTTGTTATCGATAACATTAATTTTCTATAGAAAATTCTTTGTTATCGATAACATTAATTTTCTATAGAAAATTCTTTGTTATCGATAACATTAATTTTCTATAGAAAATTCTTTGTTATCGATAACATTAATTTTCTATAGAAAATTCTTTGTTATCGATAACATTAATTTTCTATAGAAAATTCTTTGTTATCGATAACATTAATTTTCTATAGAAAATTCTTTGTTATCGATAACATTAATTTTCTATAGAAAATTCTTTGTTATCGATAACATTAATTTTCTATAGAAAATTCTTTGTTATCGATAACATTAATTTTCTATAGAAAATTCTTTGTTATCGATAACATTAATTTTCTATAGAAAATTCTTTGTTATCGATAACATTAATTTTCTATAGAAAATTCTTTGTTATCGATAACATTAATTTTCTATAGAAAATTCTTTGTTATCGATAACATTAATTTTCTATAGAAAATTCTTTGTTATCGATAACATTAATTTTCTATAGAAAATTCTTTGTTATCGATAACATTAATTTTCTATAGAAAATTCTTTGTTATCGATAACATTAATTTTCTATAGAAAATTCTTTGTTATCGATAACATTAATTTTCTATAGAAAATTCTTTGTTATCGATAACATTAATTTTCTATAGAAAATTCTTTGTTATCGATAACATTAATTTTCTATAGAAAATTCTTTGTTATCGATAACATTTATTTTCAATAGAAAATTCTTTGTTATCGATAACATTAATTTTCTATAGAAAATTCTTTGTTATCGATAACATTAATTTTCTATAGAAAATTATTTGTTATCGATAAGATTCATTTTCTATAGAAATTTCTTTATTATCGATAGCATTAATTTTCTATAGAAAATTCTGTGTTATCGATAAAATTTATTTTCTATAGAAAATTCTGTGTTATCGATAACATTTATTTTCTATAGAAAATTCTTTGTTATCGATAATATTTATTTTCTATAGAAAATTCTTTGTTATCGATAACATTTATTTTCTATAGAAAATTCTTTGTTATCGATAACATTTATTTTCTAGAGCAAATTCTTTGTTATCGACAACATTTATTTTCTATAGAAAATTCTTTGTTACCGATAACATGAATTTTCTATAGAAAATTCTTTGTTGTCGATAACATTCATTTTCTATAGAAAATTCATTGTTATCGATTCATTCATCGATTCATTTTCTATAGAAAATTCTTTGTTATCAATAACATTTATTTTCTATAGGAAATTTTCTGTTATCGATAACATTTATTTTCTATAGAAAATTCTTTGTTATCAATAACATTCATTTTGTATAGAAAATTCTTTGTTATCGATAACATTCATTTTCTATAGAAAATTATTTGTTGTCGATAACATTAATTTTCTACAGAAAACTCCTTGTTATCGATAACATTAATTGTCTACAGAAAACTTTTTGTTATCGATAACATTAATTTTCTATAGAAAACTTTTTGTTATCGATAACATTAATTTTCTGTAGAAAACTTTTTGTTATCGATAACATTAATTTTCTATAGAAAACATTTTGTTATCGATAACATTAATTTTCTATAGAAAACTTTTTGTTATCGATAACATTCATTTTCTATAGAAAACTTTTTGTTATCGATAACATTCATTTTCTATAGAAAACTTTTTGTTATCGATAACATTCATTTTCTATAGAAAACTTTTTGTTATCGATAACATTCATTTTCTATAGAAAACTTTTTGTTATCGATAACATTCATTTTCTATAGAAAACTTTTTGTTATCGATAACATTCATTTTCTATAGAAAACTTTTTGTTATCGATAACATTCATTTTCTATAGAAAACTTTTTGTTATCGATAACATTCATTTTCTATAGAAAACTTTTTGTTATCGATAACATTCATTTTCTATAGAAAACTTTTTGTTATCGATAACATTCATTTTCTATAGAAAACTTTTTGTTATCGATAACATTCATTTTCTATAGAAAACTTTTTGTTATCGATAACATTCATTTTCTATAGAAAACTTTTTGTTATCGATAACATTCATTTTCTATAGAAAACTTTTTGTTATCGATAACATTCATTTTCTATAGAAAACTTTTTGTTATCGATAACATTCATTTTCTATAGAAAACTTTTTGTTATCGATAACATTCATTTTCTATAGAAAACTTTTTGTTATCGATAACATTCATTTTCTATAGAAAACTTTTTGTTATCGATAACATTCATTTTCTATAGAAAACTTTTTGTTATCGATAACATTCATTTTCTATAGAAAACTTTTTGTTATCGATAACATTCATTTTCTATAGAAAACTTTTTGTTATCGATAACATTCATTTTCTATAGAAAACTTTTTGTTATCGATAACATTCATTTTCTATAGAAAATTTTTTGTTATCGATAACATTCATTTTCTATAGAAAATTTTTTGTTATCGATAACATTCATTTTCTATAGAAAATTTTTTGTTATCGATAACATTCATTTTCTATAGAAAATTTTTTGTTATCGATAACATTCATTTTCTATAGAAAACTTTTTGTTATCGATAACATTAATTTTCTATAGAAAATTCTTTGTTATCGATAACATTAATTTTCTATAGAAAATTCTTTGTTATCGATAACATTAATTTTCTATAGAAAATTCTTTGTTATCGATAACATTAATTTTCTATAGAAAATTCTTTGTTATCGATAACATTAATTTTCTATAGAAAATTCTTTGTTATCGATAACATTAATTTTCTATAGAAAATTCTTTGTTATCGATAACATTAATTTTCTATAGAAAATTCTTTGTTATCGATAACATTAATTTTCTATAGAAAATTCTTTGTTATCGATAACATTAATTTTCTATAGAAAATTCTTTGTTATCGATAACATTAATTTTCTATAGAAAATTCTTTGTTATCGATAACATTAATTTTCTATAGAAAATTCTTTGTTATCGATAACATTAATTTTCTATAGAAAATTCTTTGTTGTCGATAACATTCATTTTCTATAGAAAATTCTTTGTTATCGATAACATTCCTTTTCTATAGAAAATTCATTGTTATCGATTCATTCATCGATTCATTTTCTATAGAAAATTCTTTGTTATCGATAACATTTATTTTCTATAGAAAATTCTTTGTTATCGATAACATTTATTTTCTATAGAAAATTCTTTGTTATCGATAACATTTATTTTCTATAGAAAATTCTTTGTTATCGATAACATTTATTTTCTATAGAAAATTCTTTGTTATCGATAACATTTATTTTCTATAGAAAATTCTTTGTTATCGATAACATTTATTTTCTATAGAAAATTCTTTGTTATCGATAACATTTATTTTCTATAGAAAATTCTTTGTTATCGATAACATTTATTTTCTATAGAAAATTCTTTGTTATCGATAACATTTATTTTCTATAGAAAATTCTTTGTTATCGATAACATTTATTTTCTATAGAAAATTCTTTGTTATCGATAACATTTATTTTCTATAGAAAATTCTTTGTTATCGATAACATTTATTTTCTATAGAAAATTCTTTGTTATCGATAACATTTATTTTCTATAGAAAATTCTTTGTTATCGATAACATTTATTTTCTATAGAAAATTCTTTGTTATCGACTCATTCATCGATTCTTTGTTATCGATAACATTTATTTTCTATAGAAAATTTTTTGTTATCGATAACATTTATTTTCTATAGAAAATTCTTTGTTATAGATAACATTTATTTTCTATAGAAAATTCTTTGTTATCGATAACATTTATTTTCTATAGAAAATTCTTTGTTATCGATAACATTTATTTTCTATAGAAAATTCTTTGTTATCAATAAAATTCATTTTCTATAGAAAATTCTTTGTTATCGATAACATTCATTTTCTATAGAAAATTATTTGTTTTCGATAACATTAATTTTCTATAGAAAACTTTTTGTTATCGATAACATTAATTTTCTATAGAAAATTTTTGTTATCGATAACATTAATTTTCTATAGAAAATTTTTGTTATCGATAACATTAATTTTCTATAGAAAACTTTTTGTTATCGATAACATTAATTTTCTATAGAAAACTTTTTGTTATCGATAACATTAATTTTCTATAGAAAACTTTTTGTTATCGATAACATTAATTTTCTATAAAAAACTTTTTGTTATTGATAACATTCATTTTCTATAGAAAACTTTTTGTTATCGATAACATTCATTTTCTATAGAAAACTTTTTGTTATCGATAACATTCATTTTCTATAGAAAACTTTTTGTTATCGATAACATTAATTTTCTATAGAAAATTTTTTGTTATCTAAGACATTCATTTTTTATAGAAAATTTTTTGTTATCGATGAAATTCATTTTTTATAGAAAATTTTTTGTTATCAATAACATTAATTTTCTAGAGAAAATTCCTTGTTATCGATAACATTAATTTTCTAGAGAAAATTCCTTGTTATCGATAATATAAATTTTCTGGAGAAAATTCCTTGTTATCGATAACATTAATTTTCTAGAGAAAATTCCTTGTTATCGATAATATAAATTTTCTGGAGAAAATTCCTTGTTATCGATAACATTAGTTTTCTATGGAAAATTCTTTGTTTTCGATAACTTAATTTTCTATAAAATTTTTAATATTAATATTATTGTCACATTAATTTTTTATTGAAAATATATCAAGATTAATTTTCTATACAGAGAATTTTAATTAAATTTATTTATAACTGATTTCCGAAAAAAAATTAATTTTTTTATCAAAAAATTGTTTACAAAAAATCAAAGTAACTATATATTTTAATTAATTAATTTTATTTGAAAAAAAAGAAAAAATAAATTGTTCTTAATAAGCTTTAGGAAACAATTGTTATACAAAAATTTTCGTTAGAAAATAAAAGTTATCGATTATTTTTCTTTAGAAAATGTAAAAATAAATAAAAAAAAAACCTTTAAATTATCGATTAAAAAAATCAAGTTGTCGACAAATTTTCTATAGAATGTCATTGAAGTTTCTTTTATCGAAAAATATTCATTAGAAAATAAAACTTTTCGATACCTTTTCGTTAGAAAATGAAAGTTTTCGACAACAGTTCCTTAGATAATAAAAGTTTTTAATAAATTTTCTTTTAAAAATAATATTGTTGTTTAATTTTTCTATAGAAAGTAAGGTTTATTAATAAATTTTTTTTGGAATGTTTGAATATTTTTAGGAAGATTAAGTCATGGAAAACATTTCTCTAGGAAATAATAATTATTTAATTAGTTTTCACTAGATTATATATTTAATGATGAGCTATTTACAGAAAAATAGATTTTAGACAATAAAATTTAACCAGGACATAGCAAAAAAGTTCTACTTTCTTTTATTTCTAATTACAATGCAAAAATCACTTCAATTTCTCTTGAGATTTTTCTTATATTAAAACAAACCCCCTGCCATTTATTTTCCTCTATTATTGTAATTTTTTTCTCCTCAAATTAAAACTGAAACTTTAAAACTTCTTTGACTTCAGCAGCTAAGGTTCAGCTGCATATAAGAAATTAAAGAAAAAAATTCTCATCAGCAAAGGAAAAACAAAAAAACTTACACTTGAAAACCTAAGTTATAAAAATAGCAAATAATTTTCATATTTAATGTATGAGTTATTAAAATTGTACTTAAAGTTTTATAGCATGCAGCATGCAATCTATGGAAAAAAATAAACTTATTAGAATTATTTAGAAGAATGAAAAGTAAATGAAATAAATTCGTGGGAATTAAGAAGATCTCTTTCAGGAATATAATTTTATGATGTCTTAATAACTATGCTTTATGCAGCACAAATCATATGTTTTTAAAATAAGCAAACACACAATTTTAATGTTCTAGTTTGTAAAACATGTGATTTTGATCTAAATTATGATTTTTTGCAAATGACCATTTTTATTTTACTTTATTTTTTTTTTTGATTTAAATTTATGAAAAAAAGGGATTTTTTTTGTATAAGAAAATGGTAATTAAATAGTAATTATGATTGAATTTAAACAAACAAGAAAAAGGTTGTGATCACATTAACTAATTTAATGGGAGTTTTGTATTTCTTTAGCGAAATATTAATAATAAAACACGTGCAATAATTTAATTATAGTGGAGGGAAGGAAAAAAATACTCGTAATTTTGATTAATAAGAAGTTGAAACACTTGATGATTTTTTAGAGATATATAAATGTGAGCAATTTTTACTTTAGAAAATTTTTTTGATGACATTTTTATATATGTTCATAGCCACCATAGCTTAAAACTAAATGAATCTAGAAATTAAATACCAGTATTTAAGACTCAAGTAGATGAGAAATATTTCGATAATTTTTAAAAAATGTTTGTTTAACAACTTCATTTCAAATGTTTTTCAATCAATTGAATTTTTTTCTGATTAGTTATTCTTAACATGCAACCTGGTTCTACAGCATAATTCACACTTTAAAAAATGAGACAAGAAACATAAACCTTATGCCAGGACTATTGAAATATCAATTTAAAACACAAGACTTAATTATAAAAATCAATTTTTTTTTTGTTTTTTGGAAAATAAAATACTCTCTTGGAATAATAAGTGATAAATTTATTTAGTAACTCTTTCAAGTTATTTATTTGTCTAGCAACTGTCTAGTCGGATTTTATATTTCAATATAAAATACAACCATTATCATTAAAATAAAAATGTTTTTCTTTTATTTTCATAGCCGCCTCCGTTTAATTAACCATGAATTTAATACTGGTAACATTTTAACGTTTTTCAAATTTTATGCTTAGCCCTCTTCTTCTTTTCTATTTTAAACCATCATATATGTTTCAGAAAAGAAAATTCCCACTGAAGGCAGTCAGGCGTATTAAAAAAAAAATACCATGAAATAAATTAAATTGAAATGCATAATAATGTTTAAAGGTTTTAACACTTTGAAAGAAATTATAATAAAAAAAAAGAAAAAACATAAAAAACTCTTCGACTAAATGGTTTGTTAAAAGGGGAAATATAAATTTTATATAAATCCTTAAGAGGTAAACAGCAACAAAAATAATATTATTACAATTTTTTTTATAAATATCATGAGTGTAATATTTATAAGAAGCGCCACAAGTGATCATATATGTTTTGTATGCAGTTCTTAGGTAAATTGATATCATGTGAATGATTTTTTTTATATATATGTAAGAGTTGTGATTTTCTTTGAAGTGAAACTAATAAATAATAAGTATTTGTAATATAGAATAAACTAATAATTTTGCTAAAAATATGATGTGAAAAAAATTATGCAAGAAAATTTACATACGAAAGACTTAAGACAGCAAAGTATTTTGCAAGTACGTAATATTAACTTTGTTTTACAAAAAGTTATCATTGAGAGAATAAAAAGATAAATATAATAAGCTACGAGTAGTTATAAAATATTAAAATCAGCGATTATTTTTTCTGAAAATAAAAGAAATCGACAGACATTTTATTAAAAGTCAAAATTATAGATAAATATTCAATAAAAATTTGTTATCGAAAAATTTTCGTAAGGAAACAAAAATTGTTGATAAATGTTCTTAAGAAATTTTAAGTAAGTATCGATAAGCCTCCTACCAAAACTTTAATATTTGAAAAAAATTTTAAATAAAAATTATTGATACATTTTCTATTAAAAACTGATAACTATAGTTTTTAATAGAAAATTTATCAATAATTATTATTTAAAAAATGTTTTCAAATATTAAATTTACTTAGAAAATTTAAAACAAAAAAAAAAAAAATGAATTCCATTCTGCCGAGTGTCCAATAAATTTTTTACATTGTATTCTTCTACAATTATTCAATGAATTTAAGCCGAACATGCAAAAATTCTAAAAAAATTTAAAACAATGATCAATTTTCTCTACGAAATTAAAGTTATCGTTAAATTGATAAATTTTCTATAGAAAATTAAAATAAAATTTTCTAAAGGAAAATAAAATAAAATTAAGTTATTGTTAAATTCCTCATAGAAAAATTAATTGATGAATTTTCTGCAGAAAATTTTAGTTATCGATACATTTTTTTATAGAAAAATAAAGTTGTCGATAAATTTTCTAAAGAACATTAAGGTTATCGAAAAATTATTTATTGAAAATTAAAATTATCGATAAATATTCTACAGACTATTTTTGTTATTGATATATTTTCTATAGAAATTTGTTATCGATAAATTTTCTATAGGAAATATTATGTTATAGATAAATTTGTTATTTCTATTGTTTGTTTTTAGAGAAAACTCTTATTTTCTATAAAAAATTTTGTTATTGATAAATTTTCTCCAGAAAATTTTTGTTATCGATCAATTTCTGTAGAAAATATTTGAAATTTGTCAATTTTCTATAGAAAATTTTTGTTATTTATATATTTTCTATAAAGTTTTACCCCTAGTCCGGCAAACTGCTTTTTTGACCAGAATTATATACATATATTTTTCGCATTGAATATTCTATTTTCATCAATTTCTTGTAAATTTATGTAAATTTAAATTTTTTCTTAACCGTGACTACTTGGTAGTCACAATGGACCTCTAGGTTTCCGAGTGGATGCACTGGAACTCTTCCGAGTACTGTGCAACTCTTCTCTACCTACTTACCTACCTATCCCTGACTAATATTATTTTTTAAGTTTAATTAATTTTATAATTAATCTCACTTTGCTTTACGATTTCCTTTAATATATATTGATTAAAAATTTAATTTTCTTCCATTTGCGAGTAACCTTTTAGCCAAATTTGAAAAAATACATAATTTTTGAAATAAAAAATTGCCATTGAAAAAAAAATTGTTTTATTTGAATTGGCAAGTTTTAGCAGAATATTATTGATGAAACCTCTAACAAATCATTCTAAGTTCGGTTTATTATTTCTAGCTGTGATAATGCGGACATTTTTCTTTTGTTTCCCAATAAAGATTGTATAGAAATTTAGAAAATATAATTCTCAAAGTATAAGAAAAATATACATACAATATGTACATATATAATACGTACCATCTTCTTCGATTCCCATAATAAATATTAAATGGTATTGTATCCCTAACTGCATAAAACCATTATTTAAAAAAAGTTAATACGTTCACATTAAAAAATTATTTTTTTATTTAAGCAAAAAAATTTGTTAGCGTTTGCTACATCGCTGGATAAAGCGAATTTATTTATTTAAAAAACAAAATATAATTTTTGATTAATTGAAGTGTTTACTATTTTTACTAAGCAGTAAAAATGTTTACCTTAGTGGGTTTTTAGTAAACGATATTTTCGAAAAAGACCCCAAGATTCTAATTCATGAAAAGTGAATACATTTGCAAAAATTAAAAAAAAAATAGTAATAATTTTGATGAACATTGAGTATTATAGAGGCATGAGCTGTTAACATATTTACTTTAGACGACTCTTGACATAACAGTCTCATCAGAAAAATCTCATTCTATAGATAATAGAATTTTTGTTATTTCCAGTAAATTATTTTTTATATCAAATGAAATTAAATCAGATTTATTTTATTTCTGTTTCTTAAAAAAAAAAATAAAGAAAAAATATTTGGGCCACCCTATATATATATATATATATATATATATATATATATATATCTATCTATCTACGTGTTATCTATGTACGTGTTATTAAGTACGATTTGCCATTAAATTTAAATTTAAAATTCAAATTACAATCCCGTTTGACTACATTTTAAATTTATAATTCGCCACCATTATAGCTGTCTATGATCAAACACTATTTTTGCAACAACTCTATGATTTTTATAAGGAAATGAAAAAAATGTCTGCAGCAACATTGTCTTTATCCACTCGCACAGGTGCCTAAATAGTTGTTGATACTTTGCTTTTAAAACATTGCATGTTTGCCAAACAAAATACTTGAAAGGCAGCAATTCTATACAAATGTTAAATTTTACGAATTGTTACCATAATTATGTTTGCTCCAGTTTCTATTGGATGTTTTTTTTCACACATATACATACATAAAAATATAAATTCAAATTCAACAACAATTGGATGTGTTTAGTTTAAATAAAATTCAATTTCTAGTTAAACAAAAGATTTTGATTGTGGGCACCTGCAGGTTTAAAAAAAAAAAAATACATAACAGAACAATATTAACAATATTAAGATTGATTTAAAATTATTTCTTCTAACGAGCATAAATTTAATAAACCTAAATTGATAGAATTTATACAAAACCAACGCAATTATTTTTAAGATAATAAAAAAAGACTTTGAGAAAAACTTATTAATCTTGGTTAAAGAACTTTAAGTCGAAACAATTTTGACTATACACACACAGTGGGGCAGAATCGAAATTTTTTGGAAATAAATCTGTAACTTCTGATCGACTGGTTGGATTTTCATGAAATTTGGTATAGGCGTAGCAGAGGAGTATATAATGTTAAGTTTGGAAGGGAGGCACAACAATCCCCCAGGGGCGGAGCTAAGGTGGCTCAACGTTAGGTATCTCTGACATAAAAAATTTTTAATCACTTGCAAAATTTTTTGTTTCTCGTCCGATTTCAAATATTTTTATATATTGTTGTAGGCCCTGTTAAGACCTATATGCCAAATGCTTATATGTCCTATTTATCTCTTATAGTTTTCGAGTTATTTGCGTTTGAATTTTTAAGCACCGTAATTTTGCATGTTCTTGGTCCAGTTTTTTTTCATATATATCCTAGTATTTCCAACCGATTTTATTAAATTTTTCCTTAACTAGTTAAAGAACAAAATTATCTACTGAATAAAAAAAATTTGAAGTCGATATCTATACCGAGTCCAAAAATGAAGGATTTTGAATTTGAAAATTGCAAAAAAGACGACTTTTTGTGTTTTTTTAGCCGAAAAAGCATCTACACTCTTTCTTATCTAAAATAAAATTTTCTTTAGCAACATATAATAATTTTGCACTTTTCTGAAAGGCAACTTCACAGAGATGACTTTAAAATAAAAAACAAGCCCAATAACTCAATTGGTCATGGTACACACCCTCCCGAATTCGACCCATTTTATATGAAAGTTTTGATTTTAGACCATATTTTCTCAAATCCAAAAGCTCGAAACGACAAGCGGAATATATTTTAAGAATCTTCATTATGTTGTTAAAAGTTTCAAATCAAAATTTACGGGACTTCGAAAAAAAGTGTATTCTATAGCCAAAAATGGGAATTCAGGAAAAACCTACTACTGATTGAAATTTGGTTAACGCGCTTTTATTTACATTAATAAGATCCACATTTCCAGTAAATTTCATTAAGATATCTTTATAAACAAATATGTTATTACAATTAAAAAATTTTTATTTTCTCCAAAAACCCCAAATTGGGCCTTTGTTTGGTTTATTTCTAAATAGCGAAAGAAATTTTAAAAATATGTATTCTAAATTAAGCTTATCCTTCAGCATATATAATTTCCGATCTTTTACAAAAAGATTCAAGTCAATATCATTATACACAATGAGAAATTTTAGCACCTAATAAGTGAGCGATTAACACCTTCTACTCCGAATAAGTAAGCATTTTTCATAATAGGCAAGGTGAAATGTGGTTCGAATTTTTTGGAAGGTGGATGCTTTTAAAAAAGTCTCAAAAGTAAAGTACTATTGCATTTTTCCATTTGATTCTAACGTATGCGGAAAAATTAAAAGTGTTCTAATTTATACAAAAATTAACGTAAATCTTATATTATTCTTTCAGAAGATAACTTATTATGTTGTTTATGTATGTTCAGTACTTGGATCCCTTTTGTACACTTTTAGGAGCACTTCTGATTTACTTCTTTACCATGAGTTAAAAAACACTCGATGTTGAAAATTTCCGAACTTATTAATCAGTTATTATATCCTGGTTTACCTTGGAATTTTCTCGATAGGATTCTACAAACACTCCTCTATTTACATTGGTCCAAAACTTATACATCGATTTTATTTTTTTAAATTACTTGGAGATTTTAAATCATTCTGTCGTTATATTAAGATACCGAAATAGTGCTTTAAAACACAAATGGCTGATTATATTAAAGATTAACTAATCTAATTTTTAATTGACATTTAATCTAGAAGTGCAAAACTGGCTCTAAGTGCTTTAACAAATTAAGCCTAGTTTAGTTTCTAGTAAAGTTTCCACTAAATTATGTTCACTTTTGTAGTTATCATAATAAATAAATTTTTTTATATTTGTAGATATTTTTCATTCAATCTTTTTATAAATACACTTGTATTATTTGTATAGAACATTCGTTTTTTTTTTTTTTACAGAAACTCTGTATTTTCGGTAATTACAAATCTATGGATCCCATAAAGTATACTCTGGGTTCTTATAGGGAATAGAGACGTAATAATGATGGCCCAATGTCTGTTGAAATCAGCTTTGTGTCAAAACAAGATTTCTTCGATAAACTTATTATTTTTACTGTTGGCATAAAGACCTGTTCTTTCTCTATATTTGCCACAGTGAAATGCTGTAAAAATAAAATATTCTGAAAGTAAATCTATAATTTTAAACTGGCTGATTTTATGGTTATGTAATTTAATTTGGGTAAAGATTATGTCAATGTTCCTACACACAATTCTCAGGTCCCAAAAAAGACACTTAAAAGAGAAAAAAGAAAATCTAAAGTTGATTCGCAAAAAGCTATGGCTGACTTAACGCATCTAACAATATATAGCTGTATTACATGGAATTATTTTGTATGTGGTTAATATTTTAAACTCACGACAGTATCTTTCTATGTTTTCTATTATTATATTCTTTTTTTCTCTTTTCTTCTTTTTCTTTAATTTATATAACTATAGATATGCTGAATTTCAATTAATTAAAGTTTTATATAGTGAATATTATCTAATATTATAAAACACAATATGTTTATTTTTTTTTTTTTAAATACACATTTTGGTAAATACTTATGCAAACTTTATTTACTTTTTTAAATATTAAAACTTACTATAACAATATTAGCCTTTATTTGCCTTAAATGAAATTAGAAAAAGAAAATAATAATATTAGAAAAAGAAAAAAGAAATATTAAAATAACATGGAATATTTTAGATTACTTCCACTAAATTATGGCCATTTTTGTAGTTATCATAATAAATAAAGTTTTTTATATTTGTAGATATTTTTCATTCAATCTTTTTATAAATACACTTGTATTATTTGTATAGAACATTCGTTTTTTTTTTACAGAAGCTCTGTATTTTCGGTAATTACAAAGCTAAGGATCCCATAAGGTATATTCTGGGTTCTTATAGGGAATAGAGACGTAATAATGATGGCCCAATGTCTGTTGAAATCAGATTTGTGTCAAAACAAGATTTCTTCGATAAACTTATTATTTTTACTTTTGGCATAAAGTTCTGTTCCTTTTTTATATTTGCCACAGTGAAAGGCTGTATAAATAAAATATTTTGAAAGTAAATCTATAATCTTAAACTGGCTGATTTTATGGAAATGCAATTTAATTTGGGCAAAGATGATGTTAGCGTTCTTACACACAATTCTCAGGTCCCAAAAAAGACACTTAAAAGAGAAAAAAGAAAATCTAAAGTTGATTCGCAAAAAGCTATGGCTGACTTAACGCATCTAACAATATATAGCTGTATTACATGGAATTATTTTGTATGTGGTTAATATTTTAAACTCTCGACAGTATCTATGTTTTCTATTATTATATTCTTTTTTGCTCTTTTCTTCTTTTTCCTTTAATTTATATAACTATAGATATGCTGAATTTCAATTAATTAAAGTTTTATATAGTGAATATTATCTAATATTATAAAACACAATATGTTTATTTTTTTTTTTTTAAATACACATTTTGGTAAATACTTATGCAAACTTTATTTACTTTTTTAAATATTAAAACTTACTATAACAATATTAGCCTTTATTTGCCTTAAATGAAATTAGAAAAAGAAAATAATAATATTAGAAAAAGAAAAAAGAAATATTAAAATAACATGGAATATTTTAGATTACTTCCACTAAATTATGGCCATTTTTGTAGTTATCATAATAAATAAAGTTTTTTATATTTGTAGATATTTTTCATTCAATCTTTTTATAAATACACTTGTATTATTTTTATAGAACATTCTTTTTTTTACAGAAACTCTGTATTTTCGGTAATTACAAATCTAAGGAACCCATAAAGTATACTCTGGGTTCTTATAGGGAATAGAGTCGTAATAATGATGGCCCAATGTCTGTTGAAATCAGCTTTGTGTAAAAACAAGATTTCTTCGATAAACTTATTATTTTTACTTTTGGCATAAAGTCCTGTTCCTTTTTTATATTTGCCACAGTGAGAGGCTGTATGTGGTGAATATTTTAAACTCTCGACAGTATCTATGTTTTCTATTATTATATTCTTTTTTTCTCTTTTCTTCTTTTTCTTTAATTTATATAACTATAGATATGCTGAATTTAAATTAATTAAAGTTTTATATAGTGAATATTATCTAATATGTTTATTTTTTTTAAATACATATTTTGGTAAATATTTATGCAAACTTTATTTACTTTTTTAAATATTAAAACTCACTATAACAATACTAGTCTTTATTTGCCTTAAATGAAATTAGAAAAAGAAAATAATATTATCAGAAAAAGAAAAACAAAAATATTAAAATAAAATGGAATATTCTAGATTACTTGCGTGACGCAAAAATTCTAGATTAAGTTAAATACACGCATCAATTAGTAGGTATAAATACCAACATATTTTCAAGCAACTCCACAGTATTGCTAGCGCAATTGAAGTAAATAACATTTAAAACTAAAATAAAATAGAACGATGAAGTTCCTTTCTTTACTTTTCGGCCTATTGGCCATTATACTTGTCCTAGTGGCTCAATCTGAACAAGCTAATTTAGTGGATACTATTTCTGACAAAGATTTTTCTGATTTACAATATAAAATTAATTCGAAAATCCAAAAAATTAATGATGTCAAGAAATCCATAACTGATTTGAAGGAAAAAGTGTATAAATTGAATGATGAGTTAAAAACTGCTACCAACGAAACGAAAGAACAAAAGAAAGATGCTTTAGAAAAAGCTGTTGATGATTTGAGTGCGAATAGAGATGAGCTAAAGAAAAATCTAGTTGAATTAGAAAAAGCAACTAAAGATGCTATAGAAAATGTTGAAGCAAAATTGAAAGAAATCGAGACTTCGCTTAAAGAAAGGGTGGCCGAATTAAAAGAAAAGGATGCGGAATTAGATAAAGATGCTAAAGCTGCTTTAGAGGATAAAATAGCTTACTTAAATGATGCAAAGAATAAGGTACAAGAAACAATATTTAAACTGAGAAAAGAGGATCTTGCATTGAAAAAAGAAAAAATAGATAATAATGTGGAATCTATTACTGATTTGAATGAAAAAGTATATAAATTGAAATATGAGTTAGAAACTGCTGCCAATGAAAAGAAAGAACAAATTAAAGATGCTTTACAAAAAGCTGAGGCTGATTTGAATGCGAATAGAGATGAGCTAAAGGAAAATCTAGTTGAATTAGAAAAAGTAGTTAAAGATTCTATGGAAAATGCTGAAGCTAAATTGAAGGAAATCGAGACTACGCTTAAAGAAAGGATGGCCGAATTAAAAGAAACGGGTGCGGAATTAGATGAAGATACTAAGGCTGCTTTAGAGAAAAAAATAGCTGACTTAAAAAAGGCAAAGAATAAGGAACAAAAAATAATATTTAAACTGAGAAAAGAGGATCTTGCCTTAAAAAAAGAAAAAATAGCTAATAATAAGGATTCCATTACTGATTTGAATGAAAAAGTGTATAAATTGAAAAATGAGTTAAGAACTGCTGCCAACGAAAGGAAGGAACAAATTAAAGATGCTTTAGAAAAAGCTGAGGCTGATTTGAATGCGAATAAAGATGAGCTAAAGAAAAATCAAGTTGAATTAGAAAAAGCAACTAAAGAATCTATAGAAAATGCTGAAGCTAAATTGAAAGAAATCGAGACTACGCTTAAAGAAAGAGTGGCCGAATTAAAAGAAAAGGGTGCGGAATTAAATGAAGATGCTAAGGCTGCTTTAGAGGACAAAATAGCTGACTTAAAAAAGGCAAAGAATAAGGAACAAGAAACAATATTTAGACTAAGAAAAGAGGATCTTGCATTGAAAAAAGATAAAATAGCTAATAATAAGGAATCCATTACTATTTTGAATGATAAAGTATATAAATTGAAAAATGAGTTAAGAACTGCTGCCAACGAAAGGAAGGAACAAATTAAAGATGCTTTAGAAAAAGCTGAGGCTGATTTGAGTGCGAATAAAGATGAGCTAAAGAAAAATCAAGTTGAACTAGAAAAAGCAACTAAAGATTCTATAGAAAATGCTGAAGCTACATTGAAGGAAATCGAGAGTACGCTTAAAGAAAGGATGGCCGAATTAAAAGAAACGGGTGCGGAATTAGATGAAGATACTAAGGCTGCTTTAGAGAAAAAAATAGCTTACTTAAATTATGCAAAGAATAAGGCACATAACACAATATTTGCACTGAGAAGAGATGATTTTGCATTGAAAAAAGAAAAAATAGCTAATAATAAGGCATCCGTTACTGATTTGAATGAAAAAGTGGCTAAATTGAATGATGAGCTAAAAACTGCTGCCAGCGAAACGAAAGAACAAATTAAAGATGCTTTAGAAAAAGCTGTGGCTGATTTGAGTGCGAATAGAGATGAGCTAAAGGAAAATCTAGCTGAATTAGAAACAGCAATTAAAGATTTTATGGAATATGTTGAAGCTAAATTGAAAGAAATCGAGGCTACGCTTAAAGAAGTGGTGACCGAATTAAAAGAAAAGAATGCGGAATTAGATGAAGATGCTAAAGATGCTTTAGAGGACAAAATAGCTTACTTAAATGATGCAAAGTATAAGGCACGAGAAACAATATTTAAACTGAGAAATGAGGATCTTGCATTGAAAAAAGAAAAAATAGATTTTTGATTACTTATTTACATTAAATTTGTGTAGACAATTTTTCTAATGTTTTAAAATTATACTACTTATTTTCTATAAAATAATCTGTTGTATCTGTATACATATCTAAAAGATAATAAAGGTCCTTCAAGTCTTCAGTATTTTGAGTTGATAAAGGCTCATAATAAATCCAACGTTTTCTCATTGATGATAGTATAGGGTCTGATGATAACAATAGGCTATTAAAAATATTCTCGTTTTGTGACGTTTTGGAGCATTTCCATGAAGCTGAATAATTGAACGTGCTTAAAATATCTGTTTCTTGCTTCTTGAGCCTCTTCTCTAAACTCTCCAAGTGGAAGAATATTTCGTTCAATTATAATTTCGCCATGGCACAATACTTTATGTACTGTTGGTGTCATTTCTTTCCATGGATATAGAGAAACAAATAGTTTAGATATTTCTGTTGCATATTCTCCAAATCGAGCAGAGTTAATTTTGTGCTTACTATTAATTGTCATTAATATTATGTTAGTCCTTTCAAGTAACTCTTTGTTAATACCAGTTATTTTTGATGTAGCTTCTAAATTTCCGAAACATCTTCTTGCTGTGTTTCCATCATTTGTACTACCACCAGTCGGCAGAGGTTTGTCGATGTTTAATCCCGTCTCTTCTCTGAATTCATCCTGAATTCTACTTTTCACACATATTCTAAGTGTTTTTAAATCCTCGTTGTTTCTGGTAAGTTTTGTTAAATTTTCTAGCACCCTTCTATACTTTAAATCATATGCTATGTGCAGAAAATGCTCCATGAGCCGTATTCTGGCGTGAAGTGGAGATATTCCGAAAGACATAAATTCTTCATTAATACTCCTCGCTTTATTAATATCCGAAAATTGTGATTTCGTCTCATCACATAGTGAGCATTTCCAAAGAGAAGATGTTTCCGTAATGGCATTACTAACCTTTCCATCAATCATTGTTAGACTAAGTTGAAAGGATATGTCGAATGTGTATTGGTTTATGGTTATTGAAAGAGGTTGTAAATCATTCATTTCATCTTTAATATATTCCACAAAATCCTTTGTTGTTGTCTTCGACTCCCTTGTGTATTCGAACCAAAATGTTTTGATCTTGGAGTGGTGTTAAGCCATATATCTTCAAAGGAGTTTTTACACTTTGATGAAGATTGCTTTAAGAAATAAGATCGCATTCTTAATGGCACCAAAGATGCTGTAAATACGCTTTTATAATCCGCCATTTTTTTACGTCCACTAGCATGCTTGTATTCAGGAAGGGCTGACTTACAGATTAATACAGTCGCTGTTATTTACTTTTTCCAACTGATCTGCAACTATCCTGGTAGCTGTATTCTCAAGCAAAGAAGATAGCTCTACACATGCTTCCTTTTCGGTAACCGAAATAGATGGTAAAATAGTTTGCTTTTTTTTTCTTGAATATCCTTGTATGATGGTAGAATTGAGTGTCCCTTTTCAAGCAGAGCTTTTCTTAAAATTTGATATTTGTTTCGGCTGAGGTCCAGTTCAAGCATTAAAACAATTGCTTCTTCATCTGTAAAATTGGATTATGATGTTGGAGTAGGTACACTTTCGGCAATCCGTTTAAGACGTTTTGGTGATGCAGTTGACAATATTACAGCAATATTAATTGCACTCTTAGGTTGCTTCTCCTTTTTTAACATTTCTTTGAATGTATCAGAAACTTCTTCATTCGAAATTATAGAAAGCTCATGGGCCAGTCTTTTCTTCTTAGATCTTGTACTTAAATCATCATATGTCTTGCAGGGTGCTCCAGTTGATATTTTGCACACCGATATTTCTATATCAGTATTCATCCAATCGGAATGTTTAATTTTTAGTCTGTTAGTACGCTGATTCAAGGACTTCATTTTTACATCATACTACTTTAAAAAGCTCTCTATCTGAGATTTACCAATGACGTCGACTTTTGCATGATATGCAGTTTATATGAATTCCACTATAGCTTCTAAACGACTAAGATCATTTATATATAAACTATATAGAACATAACACAATTGTTCATGTTTCAATGTAATCACCATGGTAATCAACTTCGTTATGATGTTGATAAGGATTAGCTGCACATTTATATATATATCTATTAGATATATCGTACAGGTATATATATTTACAGGTATTCTGTTAATTTTCATTAGGTAAAATATCTGAAAGAGTCAATTTGGAAGAGTACCTATACCGAATTCTTTGATATTATATGTTGCTGTTAGGTATCACCGGAAAGGATACCTGTACATTGCCACTAGATCATAAATATATAAATTTTTTAACCATCAACAATAGATAAATACATTTGTTAAAACCACCATAAATGTAAACTAATAAAATACTAATTGATTAAGTTAAAATAGAAATTTTTTTGTTTGTTTTGTTATTTTAAATTCATTAATAGAAATATATGAATGCTTAGAAAAGGATAAAGAATTACTTAAATTTGGGAAATGTGGCAACGCTATTAAAAATAAAAAATATTTATTAATTATTTTTATTAAAAGCATACAGAAATATTTATAATTTTCTAAGTAATTATTCACGCAAAGCAAAAGGCAAAAGTTGCAAGTTTATAAAAATATAGTCATATATACAATAAATTGGAAATATAAAAGTTTAAAGGCGCATATTTCTGAAATGAGGCATGATATGAACTTGAATCTTTTTGTATTCTAAAGCTTAATTTAGATTACATATTTTTAAAATTTCTGTCGCTATTTAGAAATAAACCAAACAAAAGGTCCAATTTGGGGTTTTTGGCGAAAATACAAATTTTTTAATTGTAATAACATATTTGTTTATAAAAATATCTTAATGAAATTTGCAGAAAATGTGGATCTTATTAATATAAATAAAACCGCGTTAACCAAATTTCAATCAGGGGTAGGGTTTTCCTGGGTGTGTACCGTGACCAAATGAGTTATTGAGCTTGTTTTTTAACTTAAAGTCATCTCTGTGAAGTTACCTTTCAGAAAAGTGCAAAATTATAATATTTTGCTGAAGAAAATTTTATTTTAGATAAAAAAGAGTGTAGATACTTTTTCGGCTAAAAAAAAAAACACAAAAAGTAGTCTTTTTTGCAATTTTCAAATTCAAAATCGTTTATTTTTGGGCTCGGTAAAGATATTGACTTCAAATTTTTTTATTCAATAGATAATTTTGCTCTTTAACTAGTTAAGGAAAAAACTAATAAAATCGGTTGGAAATACTAGGATATATATGAAAACTGGACCAAGAACATGCAAAATTATGGTGCTTAAAAATTCAAACGCAAATAACTCGAAAACTATAAGAGATAAATAGGACATGTAAGCATGTCTTTTATAGGTCTTATCAGAGCCTAGAACAATATATAAAAATGTTTGAAATCGAACGAGAAACAAAAATTTGGCAATTGATTTTTTATGTCAGAGGTACCTAACTTTGAGCCCCCTTAGCTCCGCCCCTGAGGGGTTTGTTATGCCCCCTTTCCAAACTTAACATTTTCCATTCCTCTGCTACGCTTATACCAAATTTCATGAAAATCCAACCTGCCGATCAGAAGTTACAGATTTATTTCCAAAAAATTTCGATTCTGCCCCACTGTGCAGTGGGGCTAATCGAAAAATTTTTGGTAATAAATCTGTATCTCCTAAACTGGTGATCGGATTGTATTAAAATGTATGGGAAAGTTGTAGAGGAGGACTTAAGCTTTCAGAAAACTCATTTTGTAGTAACATCGTAATAATACAAGATTAGCTGCAGGGTGTCAAAGTTGACCATCTTAAAAAATTGTAAAGTCCGATTTCAAAGATTTTTATATTACTCATCTCTTATTTTAAAAAAATATATTTAAGCTTGAATTTTAAATTTTTGAGTTTTTGCCTCAACTTTATTTTATTTTTTGGGAATAAGTGAAGAGAATAATAAGAGTAAGGGAATAAGTGGAAGAAAAAAGTGAAAGAATAGTTCAATATTTTTGGTAAAAAAATGCGATTTTGCATACCAATTCAAGAGTGTTGACTTTGAATATTTTTGACGGCTAGACGAATTGTGATAATCAAGAAAATTATTTTGTATAGAATATTTAAAAAAAAATTTTTCTTTCTTATACCTCAGGACTTATTCCCGAAAAACAAAATAAAATCATGAGAAAAAAATCAAAAATTGAAAACTTTATATTGCTGAAATAAATGAATAAATAAATAAAAAATAAAAAAAAAACTCAAACCTAAATATCTTTTTAACTGTAAGAAATAATGCTAACCCATCTAAGGGGTTAGCATGTTTTTTCTTTATTTTGCCCAGAATTTTACAGGAATATAAAAATTTTTTAAATTGGACTTGGTTTGTGGAACTTATGATTTTTCAAAGCTTTAACATACTCGAGGTGGTAAACTTTAATACCCTGCAACTAATCTCTCTAATTACTCCTATTTCCTGAGGAGAGGAGATATAGATTTATTGCCAAAAATTTTGCGATTAATTCCCACTGTGCAATACTTAAGGCAAGATATATGAGGTTGTTTTTATTTAGTTAAAAAAAAGAAATCAATTAAAAAAAAATCATAACAAATAAGTCAATAAAAGGTCAATTATTTTTAAAACAAGTTTTAATTTTAAGTTTTTTATTTGCCAAAACTTCCCTAATACAAGTGATCGATTTATTAATGTCACCTGTATGTAGCGTTTGTCTAAAAAACAACTGTCTGTTTGTGTTTATTAAAGTTTATTGAAAAAGCAGCTTGTGCCAAATTCATTTGTGTTTTATAAAAAAAAAAAAACATAGTGTTTTTTAATGTTTAGTAAAATTTCTGTTTAATTTATTTTGCTTTAAGTTTTATATTTTTTGGTCGTTTTTTATATATTGTTATTATTATCTTCAGCTGCTTTTCTTAATGATGTGCAAGGTGCTTTTTTGCAGAAATCATGTGTAATTTGGCAGCCTTATTTAGAGGGGAAACAAAACAAAAGACTTAAGTCACAAACTTTTAGGGGTGAATTAATGGATGAACATGTTTAAAAGTCAAGTGATTAAGAAAAATTTTTACATTTAGATTAAAATTTGGTATATATGAAGTAATAATTAAAACTTGAAGATAAATATACATAAAAAGCTTTTTATTAAATAATTCTTAAGTTACGTGCCAAAGCCCTCAAAAAACATTTAAAAAAAAAATATTTTTGAATGAATTGTTTAATAAATATTTTGACTTTGGCAGCCTTTTCTCACTAAAAAACTTTAGTTAATATGTTATTTTAAGCGTAAATAAAAGTTCTGTTTTTCTTTTAATTTCTTTAATGTTAAAAAAGGATTACTGATCAAAGTCCATTTATTGCTTTATTTAACTATCGGTTTATATTAAAAAGCTAATGAAGAATAATAAAATTTTTTCAAGTTTTTATTTAATTTGATTATATTCAGGAGATACCTGCATCCAGTCATAAGCTGACTATAAGTTTAAATATTTCCCTTGTAATATTGTATTCATTAGTTATTGTAGCCAAAAATATCTAAGTTTTTAATATGAAAGCTATAGAATTCAGCACTTTGGCTTATCTTCTTATTTGTCATTTTATGTTCCTCCTAACAATCTCAGAAACCTAATTATCTTCTGATGAACAAGGAAGCTTTGTAAAAAGATATAAATATTTCAAAGAAGTTGACCTCATTCTAGACAGAATGAGTTTTTGAATATTCTAAACCAGAAGAATGAAATTGTAGTTCAGGTCCAGAACTTAAGCAATTTACTGGTTTTTGGTCAGAAAAACAGCAAAATACGCATACATTCTTAGTACGAAAACGCTATACTATAAGTTCCGACTAAAACTACAACAGAGCTTATATTTTTATCAAAAAAAATTAAAAATTTTTTAAAAGCTATCGCAAAAGAGAAAAAAGATCATATATTTGTCTAAAATTAATTATTTATAGAATTTTTTTAACAAAAAACTATAAGCTAATTAAGTTTAAAATTAGTTTTATTGAAGTTTACCTTTAAAAATTGCTAAAGGTTTTGGAATGCAGCATAAATTTTGTTAAATATATAGAGAGTTTTTATAACATTCTTAAGTAAATACAAAAACAGTTTTTTGAAAGCTTTTACATAAGGTTATATTTTTAGGATTTTTGAGTATCTTTTTTATAAACCTTTTAATTAATATTAAGCTCAGTATCAACATATTTAATATTTTGTATGCTATTATATCATTGTAGAGCAAAATACGAAAAAGCTTTTTAATAGCTCTTAACTAAAAAATAAATTTTAACCCTCGTATTCAAAAACATATTTTAAATTGAGAATACATTTTTGACACAAAATTTTTATGAAAAATTTTTTTTAGAAGGCATTGTAAATTTAAAAAATATTTGTGAATAAGGTTCAATAGTTCAATAATTGTAAAATTTTTATTTTAATATTAATAGATTATATGAATTTTATCCTTAGGAATTAAAAAAGCTCTTATTTAGCTTTGGAAATTGTGAAGCTTTTTTAATAGTTAAGTTTAACTTAATTATCTTTTATAGTATGAGCATTTTTATACTTTTTATAAAAGCTTTTACGAAAAGTATATTTTGTTAATCTAGAATAAAAAATAATCTAGAATAATAAATAAAATAAAATATAAAAGGCTTTTTTAAAGCTTTTCCAATAAAAGTTCGTTAGTTATTTTTTTTACTCTAAAAATGCAAAAGCTTGAAGAGATATTTTGAAGCTTTCCTAAAAGAGTTTTAATGTTTTTTGTTTAATTTAAACCAAATATTTATAAATTATTTTTTTTTATTTTAAAAATGATTATAGCTTTAGCAGAGCTTTTGTAAAAAAATATTCGATATTTTAAAGTCTTTTCAAAATTTGAGCGGCTGAACAAAACATTCCAGGATTTTCAGTTTTTATTCTTTTTTAGCTCTAGGAATGACAATCTGTATTTAATTTTATTATATAATATGTATAAATGGATTTTTTGGAGTTGAATAAAACAACGAAAAAATTATCTATTCTCGAAGAAAATTTTTTAAACAAAAGAAATTTTTTTTGAAGCTGAATATTAAAATAAACTTAATTCTATACACTGAATTTGGTTTTTATAAAAATCTTTTTATTTTTGTATTTTTTTATATTTTTCGGGCATTTTTAACCCAAAATATTTTAAGAGTAATTTTTTTGAACTCAATACTTTTTAGTTCAATTTAAGAGAAATTTAATGAAATGATTTGAGAATTATTAAGAAGACTTTAGAGATTAATAATCTGTAAAAATCTAAAACAAAACTCAACTTAGCTATTGACAAATTACCAAAAAGTGCAGTAAATTTATATAGAAAAGCATTTTGAAAGCCTTTCTGAAAAAGGTTAATTTAAGTATTTTAGTGTATTTTTTTTTTTTTGTAATCTCGACAAAATATTTATGAGCTCTGTTTTCTAACTTTATAAATGCTGAGTGCTCTTTTAAAAGATTTTAATTTTAATAGCTAATTTAAATGTAATTTTGATAAATTTCAGCAAAATATTCATAAATTCTGTTTTCGAACTTTAAAACTGTTAGAAGTTTAGCAGAACCATTTGTAAATTCTATAAGTAAAATATTTTAAATGTTAACAAAAGAATAACTTTTCTACTTGCTAAAGCTTGTTAAAAAAAATAATTAAATGATTTAGTGACTAAGATAAAATCTTTATAAATTTTATTTTCTAACTTTAAAATTACTAAAATCTTTGGTAAGCTTTTTTAAAAGCTTTTAAGAAACTAGTTCATTTAAGTGTTTTAGTGATTGTTTTGTTTAGTTTCGGCAAAACATTCATAAATTCTGTTCTTTATCTTTGAAAATAATGAAAGCTTTTACACATTTCGAAAGTTTATTCGATAAGTCAAATATTTTTAATGTTAATAATGAATGAAAAGAAAAATTTTTATAATATTAGCTTCTAGGTAAATTTTAAAGCAATATTATAGAAAAGCATTTTTAAAACTTTTCCGAAAAAAGTTCATTAGTTTTTTTAGTGTTTTTTTCTCTCTAATTTAGACAGAATGTTTTTCAATTCTGTTTTCTAACTTTAAAAGTCTGAAAAGGTTTTTTTTAAGAGTTTGAGGAAATAGATAATTTAAGTTTTTTTTTTAGTGATTTCCTTGCTTAATTTAGATAAAATATTTAAAAGTTCAGTTTTTTTTATTTTACAAATAATGAACATTTTTATTAGCTTTTCTAATTTCAAAGCAATATTATAGAAAATACGTTTAAAGTTTTTTAAGAAAAAAAGGAAAAAAATTATTAATTTCGTTTTTTTAAATTAAGACTAAATTTCTAAAATTTTATTTTCTAATGTTAAAATTACTGGAAGTTTTTTAAAGCTTTTTTTAAAGCTTTTAGGAAAATAGTAAATGTAAGCGTTTTATTGATTTTTTTGATTAATTAGACATAAAATTTATAAATTCTGCTAACTTTAAAAATGTTAAAAGCTTTAGCAGAGCTTTGGTAAATTTTGAAAGCTTATTCCATAAGTAAAATATATTTTTAGTGTCAACAAAAAATAAAGTGTAAAATTTGTGTTATCGTTTCTAAATTTGAAAGCAATATTATAGAAAAATACTTGTAAAAGCTTTTCATAAAAGAAAAAAAAAGAAAATTTATAAATTTTATTTTCCAACTTTAAAATTACCGAATGCTTTTTAGAGGTTTTTTTTAATACTTGCAAAAATAGTTAATTTTAAGTGTTATAATGATTTCTTTATTTAGTTTATAGCAAATATTAATAATTTTTGTGTTTGAACTTTAAAAATGGTTTTTTTGATATTTTAAAATATATATTTTTAAAATTAATACATGATTTGTAAGTTTTTTTTAAATTTTTAAAGCAAAATAGAGCAAAGCTCTTCTCGAATATTATTAAGAGTTAAATCAAAACAAGTTTTTGAATAATTATATTGACAGAATTAGCTATGGATTATTAAAAACAAAACCAAGGTTCCACAATAATAAGGTGAACTGTATATAATATTTAATACAGTTAATTATATCACTTAATTATAAATACTTTTGTTTGAAAACATACGTCGTTAAAACAAAAGACCTAGGAAAGAAACTTGATTAAAATTATTAAGTTCTTCTACAAAAAAAAAAAAAAATTAAATTTGTTGCCTTATTTTATAGCTTTCCATTTATTCAACATTTTTGGGTTTTTTTTAACTTATTTTCGTATAGAAATAAAACAAAATCAGCAGCGGAAATGTAAACATTTAAGCACTTTTTCTAAACATAATTACAAAGTTAATATGTCGGAAAATAAATTGAAATAAAAACTAAATTAAAGAGATAATAAAAAACCTATTGCCTATAAATATTTAAAAAGAAAGAAATATAAATTGAAATAGAATTTTGAAAATTAAAATAAATTGAAAAGCAGCTCGTGTAAGTGTGATTTTTGAAAATAAATTAAAAAAAATTGTGAGTTTTAAAACTTTTAAAGAAATTGTATTACTATTTTTTTATCATTTTATCAAAAGAGAAATGGATTTTTCTGTTGAAAAGGCTGGAGGGGTTTTAAAGATTTTTGTTAAATCATTCTCTTTTATTGTACTTTTGTTATTTATCTACATCTTTATCTTTTATACAACTTGTTGGACTTAAGTAACATGAAAGAATATGAATATTAAAAAAAATATTATAAAATTATTATGTAATTCTACACCCACACTAAGATTTGTGATCACTGAATTTTTGTGGTTTTAGATAAATAAAAGAAAAACCGAAAAAATCAATAAAGACAAAATTGTTTGGGCCACCCAGAGTTCTAATGTCAATATTAGTCAATCATTAAGATTAAATTATTAAATATATTTTCTTATAAAAAATAAGAAATAAAGAAAAAATATTGAAGAAGATTTTTAACTCTAGGAAAATCTTTTTTTTTTTAATTTTTTAAATCTCTTTAAATAAATATAAATAAAATTAATTTTTGAAAAAAGCAACATAATTTTTTCCATAGTGCACATAAGGGCAACTATATGCAGACCATGGGCAATAAATCAAAAGTCAAAATGCGTTTTATGATACAGTTATTATGTAACTTTTAAAAGAACATTTTTCTACATAATGTTTGTTCACAATATTTGTTGCGGTCATAGCTGAAGTCCAAAATCCAAAGGACATTTTTTTTTTAATTTTTATGCTGAAAAAATAAAATAAATCGGTCCAATAATAAGCGATATATCGGTCAAAATGCATTTTTGACTTTTTGAATCCCTTGTTTAAGCTACGGATTTCGTTTTTTTTATAAATCGGTCATAAATATTTTTATAAAATTTCGTTTTTTTTTAATTAGCCATATCGGTCCATAAACAACTGAGTTATAGGCAAAAATATGCAAAACTTGGTAAAAAGAAGGAGCAAAGATAACTTCTAGAAGGCCTTTTTTATAGTCAGTAGACCTTCTTCCTGCATTCCATGTTAATGTATTTTTTCCACGCGATGTCATTGAGGGCAAGGCCTTATATATTTGAGACCCGATGCAGCCTTTTTAAAAGACCTCTTAAATAAAAACTGGCAGCAGGCCTTCCGAAGAAGTGATACCAACAGGCCTTCTGAAGAAAAGCTGTCAGCTGGAATTCTTCTACACTATCAAATAAAATATTTTACAATTTATATGAAAAAACAATTTTTTTGTTTCAAATTATAGTAAACAATTTAAAACATGAAAAAAACACAAAATTCAGAATTAAACGAGAATGAAAGATATAGTCGGTCAAGACTGACTATGTGATAGCCTACAACACTGTGTACGAGTATAAAAATTCAGGAAAGGGACTTATATTACACCTGTGGCCAATTTTACTAAATGTAAAATAAAATATACAAATACAGAATAATACAGAATAAATAATTGATAGTAACATCTAGATGATTTTATGCACTTTAGGGAGATTGCTGGAAGTTAGTTTATATGGGAGCTATGGTCGATTATGGACCGATCTTTATAAAATTTGGAAATGTTATTTCTACTTACATAAAACTTATTTGTATTTAATGATAACTTGATACTAACATTCATATGGGAATTTATGCAAGGTAAAGTGATTTTCGGAAGAGGGATTTATATGGGAGCTATGGTCAATTGTGGACTGATCTTTATAAAATTTGGTACAAAGTTTGATACTTGTACAGAACTTCTTTGTACAGAATTAATTAATCATTAAAATAGTCTTATTTTTAGAGCACTTTTGAATGTTTAAACTCTATTCCGGGGGAGATTTGTATGAGTGATAGGTAAAATAATGAACTTATCACAACCAATTTCAATAAGCTTTGTTTGTCCTTGTATTATAAAAGTCACACGTGCCAAATTTTATTGAATTATCTTTAAAATTACAAGGTTTACATGGACAGCCAGCCAGCTAGATGGATGGACGGACATCGTTAGATGGATTTAACAAGTTCTTCTAAGTTGACTGGTCTACTTTAAGGTGGGTGTTGCATAACTTTTTCTATGAGTTAAAAAGATCAGGACAAACAATATCCCAACCACCTGTGGTGGTGTAGGGTATAAACACATATCTGAACTTTTGACAAAACATCTTAAGTCGAGATAAGATAACATATCTAAAAATTTACATTTTATGAGCAAGTGGAGCGCGCTTTCAAACTTTATTTTAATTACGAAATAATTCGCGGCGTTTCGTGGGTCCCAGACAAAATTTGTAAAACGTGCTACAATGGTCTTAACATGTGGATCCAAGGGAAACGCAGTTCACTTCGTTTTGGTGTACCTATTATTTGGACTGATCCAGGAGGGCACAATTCCGACAACTGTTACGCTTGCGTAAACAAAATATGTGGAGTAAATCGTAAAGTCCTTAAACGAAGAGTTTATATATCTGTTAAAAGTGCACAAATACCTCTACCGCATTCGGATGAAATACCAATTCCACCGCTTCCAAGTCCTGACAGAAAAACTTCTTTTTCTATTGAAACAATGGATCAATCGGATTTCACCTATAAACCAACACCAGAAGCCGGCCCATCGAACAAAATAATTCCAATATCACAAGCAAGATTGGACAAGATTGTTGCAGAATTAAGCCTTTCTCAACGTGAAGCAGAAAAACTTGCCCAGCTTTTGAAAGAAGGCAACAATTTGGAGCCTAATGTCAAAGTCACCGAATATCGAAGACGACAATTGCTATTCCAACGGTACTACACACTCAACGAAGGGAACACATTTGTTTACTGCCACGATATAAAGGGAATGATGGAGGCGATGGCCATTAATTATGTCGCAGGTGATTGGCGAATGTTCATTGATTCTTCGAAATCAAGCCTGAAAGTCGTTTTGCTACATAAATATAATAAAAAACCAAGCATTCCCATTGGCTACAGCACAGACATGAGCGAAACATACGATTCCATAAAAATAATTTTGGATAAAGTTTGCTACACTGATCACATGTGGCGGATTAGTTGTGATCTGAAAGTCGTGGCGATGCTAAGAGGTCTCCAAGGAGGCCATACGAAAAACATGTGTTTCTTGTATCTTTGGGATACCCGATTTAAAGGAAACCAATACGAAACGCATGAGTGGCTTACTCGAGATCCAACGGAGAAAGGACACAACTGCGTAAATGATCCACTGGTGCCAATAATTATAATAAATTATAATAAATAATATATAATAAATATTATCCAAATTCATTGAAACATAAAATCAATATTCTTGTCAAAATGAGATACCTTCACTTAATTCTGAATTAAAGCGAAACGCATCCATCGATTTTCATGATCTATGTCTCATTTTGTTTAAAGTTTATGTGACTTTACGTGAAAGTAATAGGACTTGACACTTTTTTTACCGTTTTGAATTTTTTATGAATTAAAAATAAAAAAATTCAATATTTTAGGCAAAAAATAGTTTTGTTTTCATACATTTATTTATAACTGCGAAACTGTTGCTTATGTAGCGAAACGTTGTATGAACAGATTAAAGGAATTGTAATTCCTAATTTTTTTAAATTTGTTTCAGCAAAATCGGACTGGTGGTTCTCGAGTTATGTCAAAAAAAAAAAAAAAAAAAAAGACCACCAAAGGTCACAATTTCCCCTATATGATAGTTACTAACTTCAAATCGATATATCTCGATTCCTAGACGTGACCCAGCGGAACGCCGGGACACGTATAACTTCTTTTTTACCGATATAACTTTCCCCGGTAGTTTGAACCCTTCCCGATCACTGACCCTTACCATTTGTCGCACAGTGTAATTTTCTGTCACTGGTAGTGGGCAAAGAACGAATTTTAGTTTTCTTTAACATTTTCAACTCGTAAATTTTGGAGTGGAGGTTTCCATCGATTTTGGTAGATTCTTTAGAAAATTGTGATTGGATGAAAATGTTTTCAGTGGCAACACTGATATACAGTCAGCTTGTTTGTATGTACAAACAAAAATATATAAATTTGTATATGTAGACTTATAAATTGTTGTTGCATTTTTTTTTTTTTTTTTTTTTTGATTAAGCAAGCGTTGCTTTTGGAACAAATGTTTTTTTCAAGTATAAATATGGAAATATGGCATACTACATATTTCTCTTTATTTGTTCGTAAAGTCGTGAAGGGTGTAAAATATTAGGCATAGCCGTATATAGCGCTCTGACTTATTTTTTTGTAAGTTTTAAATTTTGTAAAAGTAAAAATGAAAGATAGTTATCCAGAATTATCCCTAAATTTATATATATCTTAAAGATCAGAATATCCAGTTATATATTCAATTATAAAATTTGGCGAATTTTAATTCTAAAGCTATTTTCACATTTGACAAATATTTGATCAAAATTGCGTGATCACTAGTTTTACAAAAATATTGTTTGCCATTGTTTGATCTTGCAATGTTTTGTAAGAGAAAACTGCGTCAAATAAAATTCAATAAAATGTCAGCTATGATTTGTGATAAGTAAAAAATGTTTTCCCATTAAAAAAGAAAAATTAGGAAATATTTTATATAGTTGTTGCTTTATATTTGACTAGTGTGAACGTACCTTAAGTCATTTTGAAATTTTTAATGTATTTTTGAATTTTTTTAGACCTGCAGGTTACAATTTTGCAAATAATTGAATGAAATTTGGTAGCTAAAGTTTCTTTGAAATAGAAAAAAAATTACCACTGAAATTAATTATCATCGGTCCATTATTACATCTAGCTCCCATACAAAGATTTTCCCAGAATACAGGTTTAACGGTTATAAATAAATGGTCAAATTTTGATACAATTTAATATAGCTATATTTTTGGTAAGCATAAGTTATTGAACCAAATTTCACAGGAATTGTCCACAGTGCCTATATATAGCACTTCCCAAAATCCACTTAAAGTCCATAAATCACATTACAATTTTAATATCACATACAAATTTGGCACAACTAGCTTTTATTTATAATTTATACAGATTTAAGTGTATCGGTAAACGGTGACAAAATAGTGGTATGCATGGAAAGAAAAATTATATTTTTCCAAATTTATAATTTCCTAATATGTTGAACAAACAAAATAAAATAATTTTGAAAAATTTCATATTCACTAAAGAAAAAAATTAATAAAAAATTAAAAAAATCGATGTGTATATCTTAATTGTTTTTTTGTTTTTAATTAATTTTGTTCGTTGGGTTATAATATTAAAACATATTTAAAATGAAGAGAAAATTATCTTTTTAATGATATCAATCACTTATGTTAAAATACAGCGGTATATTTAATGCCACATTTGATATACCTTTGCCCCTATATGTAGTTATTAATTTGTAAAGTTATTTAATTTATTATTAAACAAGTTTCTTATAACATTTGCCTGTCGGCTAAGACTTTGGAAGTTTTTTTTGTTCGAAAGTGCATTTTAATATCATCAGGTTATTTTCTAATTTAAAAAAATAAATTTTATGAACACTAATGATAATTAACATTCATTTTCATTTTAAATATTAAAAAAAACTTTCTATTCTTATAACAAATTATTGAGGTATAATGTTGAAGGCGGGCTTATGGGTATTAAGTGGGTTTAAATATAAATAAGATGGATTAATGAATGAAGCGCACATTATGGAATTCATATTGTTTATCTCTTGACAATAAATTCCGTTTTTTTGAGAGAAAAAAAAATCAAATTTAAAATAATGAAAAACATAATTAATTTTCATTCGGAAGACGACATAATGTATGTAGGCTTTAGATCTTTTTGAAAATATTAAAAACCAATTATACAAATTTTCGAAACGCTCTGTAAAATTTGAGATATTATGAAATAAAAATGTTACTGAACTAAATATATCGTAGCTCTCTAAATTTTAAGTCAATTTAAGATTTTCTACTCAATTTAGAAAGCAAAAGCATATAGCTTTATAACTGCATTCAAATCTTTTCTATATGCTCCAAATTAGTAAAATATTATTTAAAATTTTCAAATTTATTTTCCTTTTCCCTTTCAAAATTGCGACTTTGATGTAAATTTTTTGGATTTTTTTCTTTAAGACTAAACATATTTGTTTGCAAAGTTTTAAATACTATTTCGTTAATAATTAAACGAAATATCTATCTTTAAAATCGCTTAAAAACTCTGAAAGTTATTACCAGGTTAACCAAAAATATGCTCTAAAAAAGTGTTTCATGCGCACAAAAAATGCTTTTTAAATCTGAAAATATGCCCTTAAAATGTTAAAAATAATGATCTTTAAATGTTGTCTTTTCTAGCTAAATTTTAATTATTGTATTAAAATGACTTTTTGCCCTTAAAAACATTTAAAGCTATTACAGTATATCAAGATCTTCTATATAGTTAATAGACTCACACTATACATCCGATTTTAATAAAAAAAATATACCATTAGAAAGGTTATTTCTCATTGCATACTCTCGTTAAGTAGTTTAGAAATCATAAGCGGTAAAAGTTGCTACTAATAACATATGTATAATAACATATATGTTATTATACATAGATACACGCAGAGAAAAAATATAGTTGCTAAGTGCACATTTTGCGCTTCTTTGGAAGTTAATAAAAATTACTAGAAAAGTGAAAATAAATGTATTTTTAGCAGGAAAGAAAGTGAATAATAATGAATAAATTTTCACAAGTTGAAAAGTATTTTTATTATCCATTAACAAAGCTAAAACCATATTTTTGTTTAAATTAAATTATGAATACAGTTTTAGAAGAAGTATTTCAAAGCAATGAACAAGAAGCATAAAAGAAGAACATCCTACCAACGACAACCAGGCGTTAAAAAAATAATTTCTGCAGCTCTTTTTCAGCACTAAGTACTTCCTTCCAATGAAAATACAATGTTAAAATCATAACTTATTCAGCTCTTTTTCAGTTTTTTTGCTGGGTACATTAGAAATGTATGTATGTATGTGTGTATGTATGTATGTATGTATGTATGTATGTGTATGTATGTATGTGTGTATGTATACAATCAGCAAAAACTGCTTGCTTATACAAAAAACAACACTGATAGTCATTGCCATGCTTTTTATATTTGCTTGTGCGTGTATATTTCTAATAATTTTTCCAGATTTTTGCCTATAACTCGGTTGTTTATGGACCGATTTGTTTAATACAAAAAACCGAAAATTTTAAAAAATATTCACAATAGATTTGTAGCGAATTCTGAAGCTTATATAGAATCTTCACAAAATCAAAAAATGCGTTTTGGCCGATATCTCAGTTATTAATGAACCAATTTTGTTCATTTCTTCTGCAGATGCATTTCGAAAAATGATGTCGAATTTTCTGTGTAAAAACGAAGTCGGTAGCTTATATAGGGTCTTAGAAAAGTCGAAAACAAATACGTTTTTAGAGGCCTTTTCGTTTTTTTTTTTTGGCTATATGTTGGCCACAAATGGACCAATTTTAAGGAATATTCTCTATAATTTGATGAATAAAACATATACATCCGATAACTGGGGTTTTCTAAAATCTGATTTCAACAGACAGACAGACATCGTTATATCGACTTCCCTATCAATAAGGATCCAGAAAATATATAATTTTTGGGGTCCTAGATAAATATTGTAGAAATTACAAATGGCATGACAAAGTTATATACACCCTTTACACGTGTGGTGAAGGGTATAATATTTTTTTTTTATTTTCACCCAAGTACGTCTAAAAGCTTTTTGAATTTCTATATAATAGTAAAAAATGCCCGATTTTAGACCGATTTGAGAAAAAATATTAAAAATATTAAAAATATTAAAAATATTAAAAATATTTTTCTAAGTATCCATGATTAACAACTCCAGTGTAAAAAACTACATTTTATAAAATAAAACACAAAAATACGAGTATTAACTTGAAATTTTTCAATTTTCACTGCGATTAAAAATTGCAAACCGTATGAGACTTTGACAGCGCACTATAAGGAGAGTTAAAAAAAGTTAAAGAATTTTCCAATGGTTTTTTTAAAATATTAATTTTAAATTTTCAATTAATTGCCATATCTCTCAATTTTACTTCTCTATACGTACTTACGTCCAGCACAAAGTCAAATTTATGCTAATTTTTTCTAATCTCTTGACGACATATGCAGATATCCGTGGACACAATTTTATAACTCGTATACACAGTGAATCAAGCTTTCATCTTATATTAATTTAACCTCGGAGGTAAATAGAGCAAAAAATATTTATATCAGTAAAACAAAAATTTAAACCCCAGTTACATTATTTTTGAAACTTATGAAAAACTAAATCTACACAAAATTATTTATTTAAAAATTATTTATTTAAATTGTTTTTCTTTAAAAGTTAAAGGTGAGAAAATGGTGTCCCAAAAAAATTTGTAGTTTTAAAAAAAAGTGTTAAAAAATTTGATTTCAATTCTTCAATATTTAGTCAAAATTTGGAGATAGTTGTGGTGGTTATTCTAGCATTTCACACAGTGACATATGATATTATGTATGATAGTTTTTCATCGGCTCTAGTTTTATTTGGAATTTGTGTATAGGTAGGCCCAAATCCCTATAATTTGGTAAATTAAAAATCCTAGTTCTTGTGCATGGTAAAGAATCGATAAATCCGACTAGTGTTGCAAATTTACGATATCATCTGCGATATTCTCGATCGTTCTTGTGTTCCTTTGACGTAAAGTTGTTGGCTGATTATTTGTCGAAGCAGCCGTCTTGATCCTGGCTACCAAAATTTGAAGAGTGGTCTTTGAAACACCATCGCAATAATATCTTTGGCAATAAATTCTTATTTAAATAGTGGTTCTAATCTATAACCCTTCCATACCACTGTTAGATATTTTAATAAATTTATTTATTCCTCTTTTATAATCAAAATCAATAACAAAATTATCTTACTTCCGATTTCAATTATATTGTTTATAATTATTACATCACACTAGCTCCCAAAGGTTTAAAAAAAAGTCGTTCTTTAACAATTTCTTTAACTATCAATTATAATATTCAACACGTAGACAAAAGTTTCCGTTTCTTCAATATTAAAATTAATGAATTTATTTATGTGAAAAAGCAAAGAAAAAAAAAAATAAAAGAAAATAGAAAATAAAAAAGAAGTATAAAACCTTGACAATGATACTTATTTATACCAACAATAACAAAGTTCCCGCTGGCTATTTATGAGTTAATATTTTTCACAATGAATTACAAGTTCAATGACAAGGATGTTTGTAAATAGGTAATTTTTACATAAAACTATATTTAAATAGAAAAAAAAATTATATTATTACTTATAATACTTATTGTGACATTGTTGTGACATGAGATAATTGTTATGAAATTAATATTAAATATTAATAAATATAGCTACGGTTAGAAGCTTATAATAATATCCGTTACTTAATAATAAGAATTGTAAGTAAAATTGTTGTTCTTTATAGTAAATTATGTTAAGATTTTAATTGCTAATTTCTTTTAAACATTTGAAGAAGAAGAAGAAAAAAAATTAAGATTAATCAGAAAACCACCCAAGAAAAAGGCCAATAAACTTTTATGCTTCTTTTGTTTATTTTCTGTTCAGCGAAATTTTTAATTCATTTTTTTTCATTTTTGTCTGATAAAATTTTGGTGTCAACATAATAGTATGGTGAATATTTTTCTTTTAAAATAATTTTATTTATGCTACGGTATTATTAATTTCATTTTTTTGCTTTTCTTTTGGTGTTTTTTTTATTTTTTTTTTTTTTGAAAAATAAAATAAAAATAAAGTTCAGCAACAATAACATCCCAACCATTATTTTTTAAAAAAAGTTGACATCACATATTTTTAAGGTTTCATGATAACATTTTATGTCACTCTTTACTTTCTTGGTATACAAACAACAGCATAACAACAAATCAAAATAAAAACAAAAAGGTTGCTTAAAAAAACGAAAGACTTAAGCAAGATGCTTGTTTTAAAAATACAATACAACGACTCCTACAAGACTGACGACATGATTTCGTGTTGGCTTTTTAATGTCAAAAACAAAAAAAAATTATAAGAAATTTATGTATTTATGTTTATATTTATAAGGGTTTGTAGAGCCTAATTTAAAAGATTTTTGGAATTTTTATTAATATTCTTTAATAACTGCGACATGTCTTGAATTAAGGTTGGAGCAATTTGGGGCATAATTGATTTGCTACTTATAGGAACTTTAGAAAATTTGGATTTTTAACAGAGTGGAGAAATTTGTTTAGTATGAACTGTTTCTGAATCTTGTAACTTTAAATAGTTTTCAATGTTCAAATTTTTTTATTATAGTAGAAATTTTTTATTAATTCTGAATTTCTTATAGTACTTATTTTAAGACAAACTAAGGAACTTATATTACTTCAAATGAAAGTATTATTTTTTGACATTATAACCAAATTAAAGATTAGTCTTTGATTTGTTTATTATTTAATTTTTGTTTTTAACTTTATAGTCCAAATTAAAGTTTAATCGTTGGTCCAAATTCAAATTCAAGTTTGTCATTTCACTTATTTTATAACAAATTGAAAACGAATCGTTGATTTTTTATAGTAGATTGAATTAAATTTATTTGTGAACCTTTTTGCCCACATTTAAGGTTAATCTCTACCTTTTATTTCCTTTGTAATTTCTATAATATCTATTTGGAATAAAAAAAGAGACGAAATAAGAATAAATGTTTATTTGTTAAAATCAGTTTTTAAAAGCTCTGAGCTCTGATATCTTAGAGCTTGCTAAATAATTGAGTTATGAGCACAAAAAAAAAATGAAGTATCTTCACAGATAAGCTACGGTTTTCCAAATTTTCTTTAAAAACTACGTTAAATAAAAAATAAATAAATAAAAAATAAATAAATAAGTAACTAAAATAAATATACAAATAACAAAATAAATAAAAAGGCAAAAAGTAAATAAATAAATAAATAAATTAATAGACAAATAAATAAATAAGTAAGCAAATAAAAAATAAAGAAATAAATAAGTAAATAAATAAACTGAATTTTACAATAATAATAATAATAATAATAGTAAAAATTTAAGTTCCCAGCCACTTGAATAAGGAATCACATTTTTTTAACTTTAATTAAGTATGTCTCCTAACTAAAGTTCAGAAAAAAATAATTTTTTGCGCGACTAAATTTCAAAGTGTTGGCTTTAGTTTTACTGAAGAAATAAAAAATATACATATTTTGTTATACTAAAATTATGCATTTATTTAAAGACATGTATTTCTGTGGTACTTTTTCGAGTGTCACTTGAATAAGGAATATTTTAAAACTAAGCAAACTGTAATTTATTTTTAAAATTTAGGTTATAAAAAGGAAAGTTATTATCTTCTAGCATATAATTAGTAATGAGTACTGCCACCATTTTTAGAAATAAAATCAAAAATGTGATTTGGAATCGACTTGTATAATGACTCTAAGTAATTTAGCGAAATTGAACTCCGTTATTTCATTCTTTAAGGATTCTATCGTCTCAAATTGTTTTCCTCCTTCATAAACTTTTCTTGCAAGCCAACCCCAGGCATTTTCCATTGGATTCAGGTCCATTAATTAATTGGTCGATTAAACCATTGTTTTACTGCTCTGGCGGTATGCGTTGCGTGTTGGTACGTCCAAGGTATGGGTCCAAAGAAATCATTAAATTTTGGAAATGTTTTTGTAAGTCGTTGCGGTTACTTTGTTGGATACAAAAACCAATTCTATGGTACCATAATACGAAATGGCACCCCATACCATTATTCCGCCCTCTCGGCTGTATTTGCGGCTCAAAAATAATTCCTGCTTATTTAAGTCATAGAAGTAATAGTTATACCCGTCGGGACCATCAATATTAAACTTTTTTTCATCGGAAAATACAACCATTTGTTGGACCATGTCATTGTATTTTTGGCAAACTCTAGACGTTGTGATTTGGTTTTTCATTAAGTGGTGGTTTTTTTTGCAGTTTTTGTCTGACTATGTATGGGCATGACTCTAAAATACGGTGCACTATTCTTAGACTGGCACTGACTCCACTTTTTTTACGTATTTTTGATACCGACATGGCAGAATTTAATGCAATTCTAAGAATTTTTCGTCTTTCTTTTGGAGTTGTTGCCAGTTTCTTCTGCACTTTCATGTTTTTTCCATATCTTTCCACGTTATTTAAATAATTGAACATAACTGTCTTTTCTCTATTAATGTTTTCGGCTACTTGGACCGGATTCTGACCCTGAGATTTCAAAATCAGAATTTTTTCTTTTTCAGAGTTACTAAGAGCCTTACCACGTCCCATTTTGAATAAAAACTATTTTGAAAACTATCAAATTAAAAATTCTCTAGCCGTTTATATTGAAAGAAATTCAAATCATAGCCTTACTGATTAATATTAAACGAATTCGTTATTCAAGTGACACACGAAATAGTACCACAGATATACATGTCTTTAAATAAATGCATAATTTTAGTGTAACAAAATATGCATATTTTTTATTTCTTCAGGAAACTAAAGCCAACACTTTGAAATTTGGTTGCGCAAAAATTATTTTTTTCTGAACTTTAGTTTAGCAGATATACTTAATTAAAATTAAAAAATGTGATTCCTTATTCAAGTGGCAGGTAGTATATATATATATATATATATATATATATATATGTATATATATCGTTTCAATAAAAAAAATTTTTCCAAAAAATATTTATTTTTATCTAAAAACTAAAACCCCGTTTTTGTTAATAAAAAATATTATTATTTCTTTTAAACAATTTTAAAATTTGCATCATAAAATAAAGAAAAATTAAAAAAAAAACAGAAATTTCTGAAAAAAAATGTCGGGAAAAAATCAGATTTTAACCAGAAATTTAATTTTCACTAAAAATTAAATTTTATCAAAAATATTTTCTTGTTTTTTATTCAAAAACCAAAAAAAGAAAAACATTTTTATAAAAATAGTAATATTTTTTTAAGTATAAAAATAAACTGTTTTTAATAAATTAAAATAATTATAAAAATATAAATATTTATAAATATATAAGAAAATAGATTTAAAAAAAGTAGAAAACTAATTTCTTAAAAAGTAAAATTTAATTTTCACTAAAAATAAAATTTCACTAATAAATTTTTCTTTTTATTGAAAAAAGAACTGAAACTAAATTTAAACAAAAAATTAAAATTTCAGCTAACTATAACGCAACTTATATAAAACGTATTTAAAAAAATAACTTACCAAAGTTTGATTTTTCATAACTAAACCAAATTTTCAAGAAAAAAAAAAAAATGAAAAGTAAGAAAATAACAATAATAAATAAAATGTTCGTCAAATACACAATTTTTCACTAAAAATCATAATTTCCGCAAAAGACAAAAATAGTAAATTTTAAAAAAAGAAGTTTTACCCAAAAAATAAAAAAAACACTGTTTCACGAAGAAGCATTAATTCAAAAAAAAAAAAAAAAAAAGAAATCAAATTTCAAATACCTTTTAAGACACATTTTCATAAAAATTTTGGTTCTAAAATGTATTTTAAAATTAAAATTTATTTTTGAATACGGGCATAGATTTTTCATGAATTCTCTCCTTTTATAATCTAAATTTGAGATCAATCATTGCTCCTTTTAAAATTTCTATTCCTAATCAAATTCCTCTCTTTTTATTGTAAAATTGTTGATCACTTACGGTAACTTTTAGTCACAAATTTTGGGTTGATAGTGGCTGTTTTCATTTGTGACTCCTTTTTTAATCCCTATTCTTGATCATACTTGTCTGCTTTTAATAAAAATTTTTGGTTAGTTGGGTAGCATTTATACTCCAAAAATATTTACTACTTTTGTTGTCAAAATTCTTGGTAATTCGATTCTCTGTAAAGAGTTAATAAATCTTGAATATTTTTATATTCTAAGCTTGTGAGCAATCCATAGATTGGTTTATACTTGGTACAAATTCTTGTTTAAATGTTTCCCTTTACAGTGTTAAATTTTTTGATCATTCGTTTTTGCCTTTAGTCAATATTTTGTTGAACATGGCTGCTTTTATAGTTCAAATTCTTTATAAATTGGAATGCATTTGTGATTCAAACTTTCGACTTTCTTAACCGAATTTGTAATATAAATAAGTATCAGATAGTATTAGTTCTTTTTTATAATCTAAAATTATGATTAATTATTGCTATTTTTTTAATGTAATCGTAGCTGTTTTAAAAGCGAAAAAATACTTTTGTTCATTTGTAATTCCATTTTCAAGTTTTAATTTTTTGATTCTAATTTTTAACCATTTCTAGTTCAATTTTAAGTCTAAATGTTTGTTGGGTTATTATATGACTTCAAATTCTCCAAAAAATAAGCTTTAAATATTTGATCATCACAAAAGCTAAAATAAAAACAAAAATTTGTAATTTTATGCTTCAACCTTTTTTCTTTTGAAAATATAAAGAAATTTTTGTTAAAAAAGTGTTTAGATGGGCGCTTACCTCTGCAGTTTGTAAACCTTTAAAGTATTTTTGTGTTGAACTCATAAAGCTGTCAATATTTCAATCTTTCTTTTTTTTAAATCTGATTTACTAATAACTTTCAACTGTTTTTAACAAGAAAAAAAATTTTAAAAATTAAAATGAAATACAAATAAATCGCGTGCCTTTTTTAAACCCGCAATTATTTATGGTTTGTTTTCTCCTTTTGAATATATATATATATATATATATATATATATATATGTATATATATATATATATATTTAATTTCTGTTTATTAGTTTTATGTGTATTTCAATTAATTAAACTGCCCAAAAGAAATTTCAACACTCCCTTTTTAATTGGTAAATTGTTGGGCTTCCATTGTGTTCGCACTTTGTTTTGCAAGATTTTTTGTTATTGATTTTATGTTTGAGTATTTTTGGAAAATTAAATTTAATAACAATTAAAGTATATCATTTATTTCTAGATTATGTAGAGATTACCTAAAGATCTTTTTAAAGTAAACAAAGAATTCATCAATCAAAAATTGTAAAGTAGAAGAATAAATTTTTTTTCACATTTTTAATGAAATGAATTTTTTCACTCTGAAACTTTATATTTATTTGCTTTAACAATGAACTATTTTCTAATTTATTTATTTATATATTTATTTTTTTTTTTTCTTTTATTTTCAGGTAAGTCATTTTTCTCAAAATTTTAAAAATGTTCAACATAATTTTAATAGCTATTAGTAAGTATTAATATTTTTATTATTTTATTTCTTTTGACTCAAGGAAATATTGCCTCGAATAATGTTTTTTTTTTATATATATAAAGTTCCGCTTTGAAAACTTCATTAAATAATAATTATTTAATTTTTAATACCACAAAAATAAAAACAAGAAATTATCTTGGAATCATCAATTATCAAGACGGAAAAATAGCAACATCAGTTTCATTCAAAGAATTTCAAAATTACATTAACAACTACATTCTCGTATAACATATACAACATTCGAAATTATTTTGCCAATACGTTCCAGGCTTGCGTTCATATAAAATTGATTCGAATTAATAAAATGAGCATAAAAAACTAAAGCTGAAACTAAATTAATAAAAACATTACTAATTCAGAGAAAAGAAAAGACGGAAATGTAAAGGTATGCATTGTAATGATCTTAAGAGGATATATTTTTGAAGAATAATTTCGATCATTGGTGGAATTTTTTATTGCCATAACTATTAAAACAAAATTTAATTTTTTATCTGATCAAATTTTGAACTAAAATAAAATGTTTTCAAAATCAAAATTAGCTCTATTTGGAATACAATTTTATGTCAAATTTAAATATTTATTATCCAAGAATCTTAACAATCGTGAGTTCATTTGTAAATTAAATTTTAAATGTCTTTGTACTCATTTTAGTACCAAAATTTATATCCGTCAGCAATTTTTTTTATGGTTGAAAATTTTAATCAATCGTTACTTGTTTTGTGATTAATCGTTACTCCTTTTATTGTTAGATTTTTTTATTAAATGTCTCCATTAATCATGGCTGCACTTATAATACAAACTTCTGCTAATTTTCTATACAAATTTTAAAAGTTTTTTAACTCTTTTTTTAAAGTCTGAATTTTTTATAATTTGTAGTTCTTTGTATACCTAAAATCCATATTTGTCCCATAGTTATAATTTTTGACCAAATATCCTTCTTTTTACTGTCAAACAGTTGATCACTCAGTGCAGTTTTTTGGTCAATATTATTTAATAATCGTGATTGTTTTTATTTTACAAATTTCAGAAGTTCTTTAGCCATTTTTATAGTAAAAATTTTTAATTAATCGAGGAGTTTTTATAGCCTATATTTATGATCAATTGCTGCTCTTTTTCTAGCTTAAATTCCTGATTAAATGTTACTTTTTTTTGGTAAAAAGAAACTTGTTTTTAATCAAAATTTGATCTTGACTTCATTTGTAATTCAAATCCTTGATCAATTGGGCTGTATTTATAATCGAAATTGTTGACGATTCTAAAGTCTAAATTCTTCTTTTATAGTTCATATTTCAGGAAAGATTTCCATCTTTTCATTTCCGAAATTATTGATCAATTGTGGCTGCTTTTAGTACAAATTTTTGGTTGATCGTTGCTGTTTTATTTTACAAATTTCTAACTTTCCTTTGTTTCTTTTTATAGTCTAAATTTTTAATATATGTCCTCAGAAATAAATGTATAAGTTCTACAACTAGTTCCAGAACGCATGCAAATAGTTTGGCTTTACGACCAATGATTTTTGTTCGAAATTATCACCCTTAGAGCTAGTTTTATGGAAGAATTACCTAGCCAGAACCCATTTTATGGAACGATTTTTGGAAATAGTTCTTTAATCAATGATTTTTATTCGAAATTTGTCACATTCAGAACTTGTTCTATATAAGAGTTAGGAAACGGTTCAAGAATTAGTTATTAAAATCATTCAGTCTAATGATATTTTAAAATATTGATTGAAAAATAATTTATGATAAGAAAATTAAAATAATAGTCAACTTTATGACTTTAAAATCGACTTTTTGACTTTTATACTTAAGCTGAATAATTTTTGTTTGATTTAATTATTCATTCTGATGAGTAGTTTCTTAAAATCCACTTTTTGTTAAATCAATTTAATTTTACTAAACTCTTTTTTAATTTTTCGATTTCAGATTCATTTCAGAACCAGTTATTTATTTATAGAAGTGATGCAGAAGTAATACAGAAATAGTTCTTAGGCACTAGTCCTTCAAAACCAATTTCGAATCGAAATACTGTTCTGCTGCACGAATACGGCATCACATGACTGCACCAGTTCTAGAACTAATAATTTAGAACAAGTTATAAAATTTTTCTTGGGTTTTATCTTTCTTTAGTGTAAATTTTTATAGTTAAAATTCTTGATCAAATGGTCATCTTCTTTTTGTTAAATTTTTTGATCACTTGTGGAAGCTTTTATAGTTCAAATTCTTGTACAATTGGACTGCATTTGCAATGCAAAGTTTTGGAGTTTTCTTAACTCTTTTTAAAGTCAACATTTTTAATAAATAGAGGATCTTTTATAGTCGAATTTATTGCCAATCGCTGCTTAATTGAACTGCATTTATAGTTCATAAATTTGCATCAAGCGTTGATGCTTTTACTGTCTAAATTCTCATAATTCGAATCTCTTTAATAAATTTAATAATTCGTAGATCCCTTTCTAATCCAAATTTGTGATCAAATTCTGCTCCATTATTAGTCTAAATTCTTGATCAAATGTTCCTCTTTTCACTGTCAACTTTTTTTTTATCATTTTATCATAAGTTTTCATTGATCATGATTGCTTTTATATACATAGTATTTTATATTATAGTATAAACTTAATTGCGCTAAATTTATAGTCAAAATTTTGCACTTTGTTTAACTCTTTTTTAGCTTAACTGTTTAACAAATCGTGGTTCTTTTTTATCGTCAAAATTTGTAATCAATCGCTGCTCTTATTAAACTTAAAATTCCTGATCAAATATCCTTCTTTTTATTGTAAAATTTTTGAACACTTGCATCTGATTTTAGTCCAAATTTTTCATTGATAATGGCTGTCTCAAAAGCTTACAATTTTGGTTTATTTGAGATTCCTTTTTTAGCCTGTATTCTCTATTAAACGTACCTATAACTTTTAATCGAAATTTTTGTTCAATTAGACTGCATTTATAGATTAAAAATTTCCATTACTTGTGTTTATTTTTATTGAGTAATTGAGTAAAAATTGAGAAATGGGTCTAAATGGGTCTAGCTCTAAAATTAATCATTAATTTTAGTCCAAAACCTTCATCAGTTTTGACTTCTTTTACAGTTCATATTCATGGCCAAATTTGCCTTTTTTATTGTTTAAATTTTAGATCATTCATAGAAGCTTTTAATTTAAATTTTTGTTAAATCATGGTAGCTTTTATGGTATAAATGCCTGATCTTATGGTCTCCTTTTTATTTTTAATTCTCTATTATTTGTGGCTCTTCCTTTAGTATAATTTGTCGATGTTCCTTATTTTTCATTTGTATCTCCTTTTGTTTAAAATTCTAGATCAACTGGGGCTTTTAATCTAAGATCTATTCTTTGACCGGTCATAGTTTAATTGATAGTAAAACTTTTGTATTAAACATGCCCTTTTACAGTCAAAAGATCTGCTGAAACGTGTCTTAATTTTAATTCAAATTGTTCAATAACTTTCAATATTCTTTATTTAAAATTTCTATAATTTCTTGAAAAAAATCTCATTTGATTCCTTTAAATTTCTGCCTTAACTTACACCATTACCGAGGACTTAGAACACCTTTTTTACGAGAAGTGTTTGCTAAACAGTCAAACAAAAAAAAAAAAAAAAAAAACAAATGGAACTACAACAGCTTTTTATTGCTGTTGTTGTCATTACTGAAAGCTGCTGCTATTGTAACTTTTTTTTATTAAGTTTAAAGATCGTTTGGCACACGCCAAACTGGTTTGCTAAAAAAACCTCTCTCTTCTTCTCCTGTTTTTATTTTTTCGAATCAACATAAAAACAGATCTGTTATAAAAATGTTAATGAATACTATTGGTACCCAATATATAAATGTATAAATGTGTATTTTGTAAAATTAAAGCAGAACTAGGAAATCTTAAGGTGTGTTGGGGGATTAGATGCCTTGAAATATGATGAAGTCTATATACAGAAGCACGTTTGTTGGATTCAAAAAAAAAATATTTATCACAATTTATTATCTTGTTGTACAGTGTTGCTTAGGCGATAAATCAAAATGTATTAAAGCTTTAGTTTATTTTTAATGAATTGTCAATCGTTTATATGTATATGAACAACAAAAAAAAAAAAAAAAAAAAAAAAACAATGACGCAGTCATAGGGAGACAAAGATAGAGACTGTTAGAAATATTGATTAAATCTTTAAGGCCTTTGGGGCTGCAGTTTCTTTTAATAAAATTATTATTGTTATAGTCATTGTTTCTTATGTTTTTAGAGGAGTGGTTTTATTGTAACTATAAAAACATTAGATAAAATAAAATCTATTGTAAATGATTAAATCATGAAATAGGAAGAGTTGTTTTATGCAATTTTTTTATAAAATCGTATTAAATAAATTAGTTTTTTTTACAGAGTTTTGACCAATCATAGCTGAATTAATAATCCAAATATTATATCAATTATGCATTATTCTATAGTCAATATTTTATAACAATATTGGTGGCTTTTAAAGTCCTTATTTTTGAACATTTATGACCTCTTTTACAGCAAAAATTTTTATCCGATTGTGGCTTACTTTATAGTTTAAATTTAAGATATTAAGCTTAAGCCTTTTTTTTAGCCCGAACTTCATATAAACAATTTACCCACTTTGACAACTTAATTATAACTTTACTCGCAGCCCAAATCAAAAATAACAAAAGACTTAGGCAACATATTTTGTACTATAATTTAAATAATTTTTTTATTTTTTTTTTCTTTTCAACTAGAGATTTCAAGTTCAAGTTTGTAAGCAATGTTTTGTTTTTCTAAATGTCTATAATTTATCTTCAAAATAAACAAAATCCTGTTTTTCTTTTTTTTTATTCAAAATACAAGCAACAACCAACTATTAGTATTCAACAAACAGATGTTACATTATTTTAAACTAAAGAAACAACAGAAACATGTTGCAAATAAAAAAATTTTTACTTTTTTGTGTGTCTAAATATAAAACAACTTAAGTTTAACTTAGGCCAAAAAAAAAGAAGAAAATAAAAAACAGTTTGAAGAAAAAAAAAATATACATTTATTTATGTGAGGCTCGTGCTCAAGTAGTTATCATGTTATTTGTGGTTCGCCAACAGAAATACATTTCTTATTCTTTTTTTTTACAAATATCAGCAGAACTTATTTATTCTTTTAAACTCTATTATTTTTCTTAACTTGCCTGACTATCGATGACTTAAGCAATATTGGTAACATGTTGATGCTGATGTTAAAGTGCCTTAACTAAGCAGCCTTTCTTTAATATTTTTTTGTGTTATCTGAAGACCTAACTAAGCCTTTTAAAATGTATTTTTATAAAATGTTAGTTTTTTTATTTCATTCTCTAAAGTTTGTAAGGAAAAGTGGAAAACTTTAAAACTGCGTGTTGTATTTTATTTAACAATGCTACCGGTATTGTTAAAACCATGACTTGTATCAAAACCATCCTCAAGACTTTAAAGTAGAAAAAGAATTAGGAAAAAAACTTTGTTAGTAATTTATGAGCTTTAGTGAATGCAAACATAAATATGCGTTGATTTGACAGTGATATAAAAGTCTCTGTTTGATGAAAAGTATCAAACAAAAGACTTAAGGAACGTATTTTTTTAAATATTTTTATTCAAACAGGACTCTTTTTTAATATTGTCTTAACTTATGCTCCAATTCAACTTCAAAAATGTCTGTCTTTATTAAATAAAAATTAATTTTAAATTATTTTAAAGAGGGATTTTCTATAGAAAATTTCTCTCTTTATTAAAGAGAGAATAAGAATAATTTCTCTCTTTATTAAAGGGAGAATAATTTTCTATAGAAAATGTCTCTCTTTATTAAAGACAGAATAATTTTCTATAGAAAATTTCTTTCTTTATTAAAAACAGAATCTTTCTATAGCAAATTTCTTTCTTTATTAAAGACAGAATAATTTTCTATAGAAAATTGTCCTCTTTATTAAAGAGAGAATAAGTTTTTATAGATGATTTCTCTCTTTATTATAGAGAGAATAATTTTCCACAGAAAATTTCTCTCTTTATTAAAGAGAGAATAAGAATAATTTCTCTCTTTATTAAAGAGAGAATAAGAATAATTTCTCTCTTTATTAATGAGAATAATTTTCTACAGAAAATTTCTCTTTTTATTAAAGACAGAATAACTTTCTATAGAAAATTTCTTTCTTTATTAAAGAGAGAATAAGTTTCTAAAGAAAATTTCTTTTTTAAAGAGAGAATAATTTTCTATAGAAAATTTCTCTCTTTATTAAAGAGAGAATAATTTTCTATAGAATATGTCTCTCTTAATTAAAGAGAGAATAATTTTCTATAGAAACTTTCTCTCTTTATGAAAGAGAGAATAATTTTCTATAGAGAATTTCTCTCTTTATTAAAGAGAGAATAATTTTCTGTAGAGAATTTCTCCCTTTATTAAAGAGAGAATAATTTTCTGTAGAGAATTTCACTCTTTATAAAAGTAAGAATAATTTTCTATAGAGAATTTCTCTTTTTATTAAAGAGAGAATAATATTCTATAGAGAATTTCTCTCTTTATTAAAGAGAGAATAATTTTCTACAGAAAATTTTTCTATTTATTAAAGAGAGAATAATTTTCTATATAAAATTTCTCTCTTTGCTAAAGAGAGAATAATTTTCTATAAAAAATTTCTCTCTTTGTTAATGAGAGAATAATTTTCTATAGAAAATTTCTCTCTTTATTAAAAAGAGAATAATTTTCTATAGAGAATTTCTATCTTTATTAAAAATAAAATAATTATCTATAAAAATTTTTCTCTTTACTAAAGAGAGAATAATTTTTTATAGAAAATTACCCTTTTTTATATGGAAAATATCTGTCTTTATTAAAGGGAGACTATTTTTCTATAGAAAATTTCTCTATTTATTAAAGAAAAACCAATTTTCAATATAATTTTTTTTATTTATTAAAGAGGAGACTAATTTTCGTTAACAATTTTCACTCTTTATTAAAGAGAGACTAATTTTCAATAAAAAAAATTCTCTCTTTATTAATGAGAGACTCATTTAAATAGAAAAATTCTCTCTATATTGAAGAAAAATTAATTTCTTTTTATCAAAAAGTAAAGAGAAAATAAAATTTTGTTCAAATTATATTATTACGCTATAGAAGATTTTTCTTTTTATTAAAGAGATATTGAGTTTCTGAGAAAAATGACACTCTGTAAAGACATATAAATATTCTATTGAAAATTTCTTGGGGAAATTTTCTTCTTTATCAAAGAGATAAATTTTGTTAAAAATTTCTCTCCTAATAAAGGAAACATTAATTTTATAAGAAAAGTTTTATACAAATTTCACTTCTATCTTGTCAAATAACAAATTTTCTGTAAAAAAATTTCTCTCTATTTCAAACAGAGTTGTATTTTCTGTGAAAATTTTCCATATTTATGAAAATATTTTCCAGGCAGTTTCTTTTTTTATTAAAAAAAGTTTAATATTCGATAGAAAATCACTCTCTTAATGAAACAGATATTATTTTTCCACAAAAAATCTCGGCATTAAAAATATTTTTTTATGAAGATTTATCTTTATATTAAAAATAGATCAATTGTCTATGGAAGACTTCTTTTTATATCAAAGATTGTTCCAGTTTGCGTAGAAAGTTTATCCTTTTATCTAAGAGAGATTAATTTTCTATACAGTTCTCTCTTTCTGAATGAGAAATTAATTTTCTTTAAAAAAATTCACCTCTTTCTAATAGGGAGGATTATTTTCTATTGAAAATATTTATCTTTGCTAGAGAGACATTATTTTTTGCAGAAATTACTCTTATTTGTTAAAGAGATATTATTTTAAATTTCTTAACTTGTTTTTACAGTGTAAACGTAGGATCAGTGATTGGATTTTATAAGTTCAAAAATTGTGGCCCTTTTTAGAAAATTTGTCAAACCTTTACATCAATTGTGACGCTTCTTATATGTATTAAAAAATTTTACCTATTTTGTATTTTTCTTATATTTTAGTTTTTTGTTTAGTGTAGCAAGTGTCATTTGATTTTTTAAATATAATCTTAACAATTATAAAATTTTCCGAACCACTGGTGTTTTCCTGACAGTTGGTTATTGTTAGATTTCAATTTTTTTTATTTTTATTTTTTTTACTTCAAAGTTTTGTTTCCTTAAGAGACTGTCGCTCAAACTCCCCTTTTTGTTATTTATTATTTTTCTAAATGATCAAATCTCATGTTAAAGTCTTTTAGTTCTAGCAATTAATTCTTCAGATCTTAGTAATGATTTTGTTACTTTTTCTTCTTCTCCTCTCTACAGGTTTTTTCTCTTTCATTTAGCAACAACATGATCTTAAATCTTTTGTTGTTTTCAACATTTATAATTGCAATGATACTTCAATAAATCTTTAGTAATTATTTCTTTGATCTCCAGGTGTTTTGTTTAATGATTTTCTGCTTAATTATTTAGTAATTATTTCGATGAAGAAGATTATTTGGAAAACAAAAACCAGGCTTCTGTTTAATGGTCCATAACTACAAATAGTTTTAAATTGTAGTTTATGACTTCTAATATAATTGATTTTTTATGAGGTAATGGTAAATTAAACAAAAATCATGAAAATTTTAATGTTGAGTAATTTCAAGAAGATTTTTAAGATTCTAAGAAATAATCATATTTTATATATATTAATTTATATATAATAGTTTTTCTGTTTTGCCAGGATTATGCTGCCTTTATTTTTTATGCTATTGAATCTTATATTTACTGAATTCTACCGCCATTTTTATACGTACTTTACGTACCGGTTTTTCTAGCTGCTTTTAGATAAATTCATTTATAGTCTTTAATGCTAAAAACAAATATTTCCATGTTCTTTATCTTACCACCAATAAGTCTAGAAAATTCTAACATCAATAATCAGTTACTCGTTGAAAATCTCATATCTCATACCCATCTATTGAAACAAATTATTGACATCTGATCTGAGGCCTTATAAGGGTTGAAAAAAAAAACGCTAAAAATCTTTACCATGATTCTTAAAATCATGCAGCACACGCGCCTTAACTTGAGCTTGAAAATGCACACAAACTAAAGAAAAAAATCTAAGCAAACAAAGAAATAAATGTTTGCTAGACACCAAATATAGCAAATAAATAGCAGCTTACTAGAAACTTACTAGAAATATATAGAAACGAAAAAATAAAGGAGTGGGTTGCAACTGGAATAAATAAAACTTTTGCGCGCAAATTACTAAACAAAATAGAATAGAACACAACAGAAAAGGAATAAATAGACTCACAGAGTCCAAAACAAAAAAGTGCTAAAAGGAAAAATCCACATAATGGCAATGACGCTGTTAAATGCTGTGACTATTTTTGGAAAATCTAGAAAAATAGCGCGCAAATAAATGTCTAAAAGTTAAAATAAGCAACTTTTAAGAAAAACTTGATTGCAACATAATGTTGCAATAAGGAAGAAAATAATAATGATGAAGTAAATATACACATTCACATATGTATGTGTTAATATATTACTGAAGCTGTATGCTGCCCTTTTTTAAATAAAGCTTTTTTGTTTTCTTTGTTAGCTGTGTGTTTGAACCTTTTATGGAGTTCAAGAACATGTTTTAGCAGCTCGATATAGAACTAAAATAAAAGGAGTGCTACGAAGTAAAAATACACTATTTTTCATTTGTTCTCTCTTTATAAAGGAGACGTAAACTTTCTAAAGAAAAATATAATTTTCTTTAGAAAATTTCTTTCTTTATTAATGAAAGACTAAATTTTTATAAAATATTATTCGCTTTATCAAAGTGAGACTAATTTTCTCTAGAAAATATTTCTCTCTATTAAAAAGAGACCAACTTTATCTTCAAAATTTTTCTCTCTTTAGTAAAAAGTGACTTATTATCTATACAAAATTTCTCCCTATTAAATAATGTCTAGTTTTCTGCAGAAATAACCTACAGAAATACTAATAAAGAGGTATTAATTTTCTTTACAAAATGTATCGTTTGATTAAAGAGAATTAAGTTTTCTATAGTAAATTTCTCTCTCTATTAATGATCAATTTTCTATAGATCAATTTTCTATAGAAATTTCTCTCTTTATTAAAAAGAGACTAATTTTCTATTGAAAATTTCTCTCTGTTGACTATACATTTTCTATAGCAAATTACTGTATTAATAAAAAGAGATGAACATTCAATTTAGGATTTCTGTCTTTACAAAATGAAGACTAATATTCTCCCTTTACAAAAGTGAGACTAAATTTCTGCAGAACATTTTTCTTTTTATTGAAGGAAGAATAATTTCCTTCAACAAATTTCCTCTTAATAAAAAGAAATTAATTTTCTATACGAATTTCTCTCCTTAATAAAATGATTTTAATTTTTTATATAAAATTTCTTACTTTTTTAAAGAATTACTAAATATCTCTGTTATTTTTTTTTTTTTGAAAGGGGGACTAATTTTCTATAGAAAATGTATCTCTGTTTAAAGAAAGTCTAATTAATCTCTCTTAAAAAAGAGAGAAATTTTGTATAGAAAATATCTTTATTTTTTCAAAGAGATTTATTTTTTGAAGACAGATTAATTTTGTATAGAAAGTTTCTCTCTTTATTAAGGAGATATTATTTTCTATAGAAGACTTCTCTCTTTATTAAAAAGACATTAATTTTCTATACAAAATTTTCGTCTATTAAAGAAAGACTGACTTTCTATAGAAAATATCTTTGTTTTTTCAAAGAGATTTATTTTTTGAAGAGAGATTAATTTTGCATAGAAAGTTTCTCTCTTTATTAAAGAGATATTATTTTCTATAAAAGACTTCTCTCTTTATTAAAAAGACATTAATTTTCTCTACAAAATTCTCGTCTATTAAAGAAAGACTGACTTTCTATAGAAAATTTTTCTCTTGTCAATTTCTCTCCCTTGTAGAATTTTTTTTATATCAAGTTAGTCTCTCCAATTTGATATAAAAAAATTCTCTGGAATAAAGAGAAATTCATTTTCTGTGAAAATTTCTCTTTTAAATAAACAGAGATTCATTTTATATATAAAATTCCTTTCTCATATAGAGACGTATTCATTTGATATAGAAAGAATTTTATGTAAAAAATTTTATATTTTATATTTTATATAGAGAAGTTATATCGTTTTTAATGATAGAATAATTTTCTTTAGAATACTTTTCACTTTATTAAAGAGAGACTAATTTTCTACATAAAATTTCACTCACTATTTAAAGAGAGATTAATTTTGTACATTAATTTTTTCTCGGTTCTAAAAAGAGATTAATTTTCTATAGTAAATTTCTCTCTTAAATAAAAAGAGATTCATATTGTTAGGAAATTTCTCTCTTAAATAAACAGAGGCTAATTTTCTATAGAAAATTTCATTCTTTATTAAATATAGATTAACTTTCTACATTAGATATCTCTCTTTGCTAAAGAAGATTGATTTTTCTAAAGAAAGTATTCTCTATTATAGAGTAATAATTTTTCAATAGGAAATATCTCTCAGTATTTAGTAGGGATTAATTTTTCTTATCCCTGAGTAGCTTCATATCATTTATAGAGTATTTCAAAGTTGTCTACAGCATTGAAAGACTTTTCCATATTTATGCATTTTTTTATTTTGCATTATATTTTGTTGTTTACTTCTCCAGAGAAGATGCATCAAAAAAAAAAAAAAAAAAAAAAATAAAAATAAATAAATAAATAAGGTAAAACCAAAAAAAAAAGAAATGTAAACATAAAATTCTAAGAAATACGAGTATTGATTGCATATACAATCACTACGTTTTCGTAGTAAACATAAGAAACATACTGACCATTCCGTATCCCTCCCCATAATCCATAGCCACTCAATAATAGCCAACCAACCATCCAGACAGACAAGATGTACTTTCAAGTATTAAATGTTTTAAAAAGTTTTTCAACTTGAAGATAAAAAACATTAAAACTGGTTTGTTCTTCAGTTTATGACAGCTAAAGTTATGGTTTTATGTTTGAGTTTATGATTTTTTCTTTCTTTCTATCTTTGAACTAACTACCTTGATGGCTGCTGGAAAAGGGGAATCCGTTGAGATTCTGTTTTTATTGTTTGCGGAGATTTTTTTTCTAAAGTGTTTGTTGCCAATTTTATGCAGTTTTTGCTTTTTAGTTTTGGGTTTATTTTTATGAGCCTAAAGCGCGCCAAGCACACGTGCGTCATTTGTTATCTTACTAAGGTAGACAAAAATAAGAAAAAATCAAGGTTTGGGATGCTGCAGCGTCATAAGGAAGTTTTTATGGCTTTTTATTTAAAAGTTGTTAGTTTTTTTTTGTGGATATTTTTTAACAAGGGTTTAATCATATATTAAATTTCAGGTAACAAAAACTTTGATTTTGAGGCTTTAAAAAAAATTCAAACCTCAATTTTTTTTAAGGGTAAAAATGTTATATAATTTGAAGGTGAGTTATAAGAAGAGATAACATATTTTCTATAGAAATACTGTTTTTGTATTGCAGCCAACAATTGTATAGAAAAACTTTGCTTGATTTTTCCCTCCCATTGAAATGATAAACATCTATGCAAAACAAAAGACTTAAGACACAGACTTTTTGATATTTAATTTTTTTTTAATTTATATTTAAAAAATATATTCTCATCACTCCTAAAAATAGTTACAATTCAAGAATTGTAATAAAATATTTTAATTTCTATTAATTCAATACCTACGCATGAGCTGCAATATAAATTGAAAATCTTAGATAAATCTCAGTGAGAATAAAATTCAATGAAAAATGTTTATTATTTTTATTTTTATTTAAGCAAAAATCTTATTGATTGTCATGTAAATATTACAAAAATGATCAGCAATACAAATTAGAAAAAAATTCCATAATAATTACAAAATAGTCAAGTGATTGCTACAAAAAATGTTAAACACAAAACTACAGAGAATTTATTTGCTAACAAGTTTGTTCGGAAACATTGTTTAATTTTAATAACTATTATTAGCTAATTACATTATATTGATTGTAGATTATAGACTCATGCCAACATGAAATGCTAAGACATGACAGAAATAAGAAAAATCAAAAAGAAAACTAGTTTAAAATACCAACATGCAATAAATATTGACTTAAAATAATCCAATTCTATTTTAAAAACCAAATATCTAACAAATCAAAAAAAATAAAGCATAATTTAAAATAATTTTTTATGCTAACACACAGTGGTTCTAAAAGATTTTTTTTGAAAATAATTCTGTAACTTGTGAACCTTTGGAGATATATAAATAAAATTTCACATGGCCAAAGTTCAGGTACTTTAGAGTTGATTTGAAGAAGCGCAGGTCCTTAGAAAGTCACTAGGGTGGAGAGTAGACTTGCAACGTTGGTCACCTAAGGTATGTAATTTTAAGGAAGAAATTAAGGACCATAATTAAAACAAGAACTAAAAAGAACTAGGCCTCATCCTAAATATATCTTAAACTTGTGGTGATATTGCAAATAAAATTGCGCTTTGTAATTTGAAATTTAAAAAAAAAATAATTTTTAACAAATATGCTTTGATTTTATAATTTTTACTTTTTGAAAATTTTCAATAAATTAATTTTTAGTATTGTTGATTTTTTTATAAATAAATGTGTTTCAATAGCCACATTTAATTGGTAACTGCGAGTTTTTGGATTATATAATTATAAATGTCATCTACTAATATATCAACAAATCAAAATCTTAGAGATTTTGGAGATGGTACAAGTGTACAAGTTGCCGCTTCAAGTATTCACAAGCTACCACATTCTTGGAAGGAAAATCCCAAACTTTGGTTCATGTAAATCGATACTACAATTAAAAATGCACTTTATTATTTGAAAGCTAAAAAATAAATTTTTATCAAACATGCTTTGATTTTATAATTTTTTACTTTTGAAAATTTTCATTAAATTAATTTTTAGTATTGTTGATTTTTTATAAATAAATGTGTTTCAATAACCACAAACTGAAAGAGGTAACTCACATATGTAAGCACGTTTTTCGTAGAAGTTTATAAGGACTTGCTATATGTAAAATTTGTTTACATTCAAGTCATAAATGATTTTTGGCGAATTAAAAAAAATTACATAGCCGAGGTAACCAAACTTGGAAATCTACCCTCTACACACCTGACCCGTTAGGGACCTGCCTTACTCCAAATCAACTCGAAAATACCTCAGCTCTCGTCATGTGAAATTTTATTTAGATATCTCCAACAGTTCACAAGTTATAGAATTATTTTAAAAAAAAATCATTTTAGCACCACTGTGCAGCTTTTGTAGCGTTTTTTGTTTTTATTTTTATTGCTTTCAAATGCAATTAAACCTTTTTTATATTTTATATTTATATCATCTCCTATGTTTCTTAAATGTCAGGGACATTTTGCCTGTTTTATAGTTGTCTAACTAATTACAAAGTCAATGTATTTTAAGATCCAGTTTTAATCATAATTTTTTTGTTGTTGTCACAGTTTGAGCTTCTTGCTGTTTCATTACCATCATCATTAAGATTTTTTTTTTTTTTTTTTGTCTCCAATTTGACATAATCGTATTAAGGTTTTTATGTATACTTCGTTTAATTTCAGTTTCAGTAGATGTTTTGCAGCTAAAATAAATATATTTTAGGATTTTTTTTTATTTTTTAGAGAAATAAATAAAAAGAGATGCAGTAGCTTTAAATGAAGCTACTGTAAGTAAAATGGATCTCGAAAGTTATGGCTTTAGAATTGTAATGTTGGCAAATGAAAGTTAAATGTAAACTAATGAAATACGAGTATTTTATGAAGCTAGATCGAATCTAATTACCCTCCAAAGTTAATTCCTATACTTCGTAATAAAATGTTTAATATATTTAAGATTATTTAATAAAACTAAACTTTAATTTAAATTTGATTAATAAAACGTTTACAAATTAAAAATTTGCGTTCTGAATAAGGCTTTAATTCTATAATAAAACAAGTAAGAAAGATATGGTTGGTCAAGCCCGACCCCACACCATTATATATGTCCATCAGAATTCATGGAGGGGGTCTAATATTAGACATCTAGACAATTGTGAATCGATACTTTTATTAAGTGTAAAATAAAATATATGAATACAGAGCGTTAATACTTACATTTATATGAATTTATGCTCTTTAGGGCGATTTCTGGAAGTTGGTTTTAATGGGAGCTATGGTAAATTTTGGAGCGATCCTCATAAAATTTATTGCTGTGATTTCTACTTATATAAAACTAATTTGTGCCGAATATAAACTGGATATTATTATATGTATGTGCTTTATGCACGTTAAAGTGATTTTCGGAAGAGGGTTTTATGTGGGCACTAGAGTCAATTATGGACCGATCTTCATAAAAGATTGATACTTATAAAAAGCTTCCTTACACTGAATTTCATTAAAATATTGCTATATTTAAGGCAATTATGATATATTGGTTATTGGGTTTACATCTTCCGTTGATATCTCTTAAAGAAAAGTATGTACGACAACGAAATTTTATATAGATAGTTCAAGTATTAATGTATATCTTAAAATAAGAATTTATGGTTAGTTTTCAATTTTCTAATATTAATTCTAAACACGAAATTTGAAACTTATGTACTTATAAAAAGTTCACCAATCAACAAAATCATGCAATCAAAAATTCATTCATTCATTTTATAATTACAATACAATTACAAATTATATTCTAAATCTAACCGAGCGGAGTAACGAAGACCATAGCTCGTTGTAGTGAAACAGACCAGAGTCTCTGATGGGAATCGAACCCACAACCCCCAGACTGACAGACTAGCTCACTACCAACTAGGCCATCGGGGCATCCCAATCAAAAATTTTTGACCTATCAACAAAGAGAATGAAAAACAAACAAATTTTTCGAATTAATTTTTTTTTTTAATCAATCAATCAATCAAATAGATGATTGAATGAATTAAAAATTTAAATGAGAAAAACAAAAACTTATTTGAATTTTATTATATAGCTCTGATCCCAGATGGAATCTGGATATAGGACATACATTTCTGGAATCTAATAATCCTAGGCCACGTCCACTCTTCCGCTTATGCGATTAATGTCTGCTTCTTATGTCCACTGGAGCCACTTGATCATAGTGAAAAAATAGATTTTTCAAAATTATATATCTCTGATACTAGATGAAATCTGGACATTGAGCACACATTTCTGGAATCTACTAGTGGTAGGCTACTTCCATTCTTTCGCTTAGCCTATTCATGTGTGCTCCTTATGTTCATTAGGACCATTTGAAGTTTTCGATTTTTGTTCAAAGAGTGATATATTTGAATTTTTTTTTTTAAATTTATATTTTAATGTGTTTTGTAAATATATTTTGATTTTTTTATTTAAGATTTTATTTTGATATAGTTTTTTTATTAAAAAATAATTTTGTTCATTTTAAAAAATTAATTAACAGTGTGTGGAGCGTATTTAACGTTTGTGTAGGGCGTATTTAACTGACGTATTTCTCTTCACACCGTTTAAGATATTGATTAACTATTATTAATTAATAAAAAGTATCTTGTATTATCATGCATAACGTATGTAAATAAAATAAATAAAATTAATTAATGAAATGATTGATCATATTAAGATTAATATGAAACATGTTATGAATAATTTTGAATTTATTATAAAATTTCTTATGATAAGTAATATGATGAATCTGAATCATAATATGAGAAAATCGGATCATAATTTTATAAAACTGAAATATAACATCATAAAATATTTAAATACAAAATGCAAAAATTTGGATCATAATATGAACAGTTAGATTATTTTATGATTATATGCTATTCATATTAATTATTATTTATGACCATATAGTCCAATCATAATATGATGCTCTTCGATTTTACTTTTTCGATTATATTTTCTCTGCGTTCAGTTAAAATAAATAAATAAATACGTTTACATATGTTTAATATTTAATATTTATATTCCTGACCGAATTTTCGCGAACATTTCCAATATTTGATTGTATTACACATATACCTAAATTATCGGGGGTCTTAATTTCAATTAACACCCCGACGGACAAAGGGATAGACAGATAAAAAGACAGAAGCAAGAACGAACAAATGCAAAGACAGAAGGACAACGTTATTTCGACTTTACTACTTATTGTAATGTAATGTAATGTAATGTAATGTAATGTAATGTAATATAATGTATATACCTTTGGAATAATAGGGAAATATTATAGGAATTAGAAACGAAAGGGAAAACCTATTTACATTCATTATGCCTTTAGTAAAACGTATAAAATATGAACTATTTTATTTCTTAATTAAAGGTTTTGTGATTACTTGTAATATGGTTATAAAAATTAACAAATTAAATAAAATTTCAAAGGTACTAAAAATTTTTGATTAAAATCCATATAAGAACTGTGCAAGATAAAATATTTATAAATATTCTTGGCTGACAAAAGAAGGCAAAAACATACTTAGTGGTATATTTTCCCCTTTTTGGTACATTAAAGTTACGATTTTTTAATGGCAAAAAGTACCAACTGTATTTAATAGTTCCCTTTGAAATCATGTGATTTGAAAATCTATTATTTTACGGAATTACAGCTTTTTTTGTATTCATTTGCAAAAATATAATTTAAAAGAATTTTTCAATATGTATTAGCCCATAACTCTTTTCAATTCGGCTCCATTATGTATTTTTTAAAGTTTTGTTAAATATTATTTTGCGCCTTTTTTCCCTCTTGCTGCCAAATTATTATTTTTATAAAAAATAATGAAAAATTTGCAATATCATATAAATCAGCTCAATAACAGACAAAAGCAACAAATTGAGGCCTTTAAGTAAAAAAAAGTCAACAAAAACAAGCAAATAAGAAAAAAAAAATAAGCAGAAGATGCAAGAAAAACAAGATGCTGTAAAGAATTCAAAAAAAAAAAAAGAAAACATATCAAAACAATAAATCAACTAAAGCAGAAGAAACATAAAAAACAGCTAAAGAAAAAATAACTAAAAACACAACAATCAAAATCCAATCAGAAAAACAACAATATTAAAAGAATAGAAGAAAAAAAAAAACAAAAATAAAAACAACTAGAAAAAAAATTGTAAACAAAATAAAAATAAAAAAACACAGATAACTTGAAATAAAACTCATCTTCAAAACTGATAGTTTGTCATTAGATAGACAGACAAACAAACATTTTTACTTACTATGAATACATTGGGTACCAAAGTAAGAACCTCAAACTACATACAAACATTAGTTTGTTTTTAAATGCAAAAAAAAAAAAAAATCAAATCTTAGTTTCTATTTACAGCTTACAGCCACAGCAGTTGATAGAAGCAAATGTGAAAAAAACAGTTTAATGCTTTTTAACAACAACTCATGCAGGCCGAGTTTCTTATACTTTTTTTCTTTTGCTTGTCTCTAGTAGTTTACCAAAGCACTTAAAAACCACAGCTTTATCCGTAAAGTTTACTTTTATTAATGTATATTTCTCCTGTTGTTTTATTCAACTATACACTGGTTGTGTGAGTCCCCTCTGTGAAAATAATAATAGAAAACTTATACTATTACAATTCATATAATCTATGTAAGTCTCCTAATACCCCAACCAAGTTGTACGCTTCGTAGTAGCTGTATCAGTCAAACGTGTTTGACTTAAGAAAAAAACAAACTTCTTTTTTATTTCTTTTTTTTACTACAATCGCTGTTGAAATAAAATCTATAGAAAAATACTTATACCCACCAACTTTAAAATGATGTTAAGTAAAACAAAAGAAAAAAAAAATAAAATATACACTCCAGTCTCTTACCCAGAAATAACCCATACTTTTAAAAAGATGTCAGCCATTTTGTTTTGGATTTTCAGACTCTGTTGAAAAAAAACAGTTTTAATGCTAAGCTGTAGCCAAGAAAAAAGTTTGGGTTTGGTAGTTGAGTTAGGTAGTAAGTAGTCTAAAGAGTTTTTAATTTTTTGGCTTAGCGTATGTTTGTATAAGTACATATACTCTTTGGGATAAATGATCTTGGTTTACGGTCAGTATTAAAAAATAAATCGAGATTTTATTTTAATATATGCGACAATATCTACTGGCTTATAGCCATTTAGTATGAGCATGAATAAAATTATTGAGAAATCATTATCGTAAATTTTAAATTTGAATAATTTCAAAACAAAAAATAAGTTAGAAATGTTTAAAAAATAGTTATACTCGTATACTATTGAAATTTATATTTAAATTTAATATTGAGGAAATAAATTTGAGAAAACATTTCGACAAATCAATTGTTCTAATATTAATAACGGCAATTTTAAATGAAAACTAATTTAAAATATATTGGTATTTCTGATACTTCAATATCTATTACTAGTTTCGAGTAAATCATATAACTTCGTGATATTAAAAAATATATATGGAAATATATTAAGTTGTTTTAAAATTAATGTTTCTAATAAAATATCTTAATTCTTGTTTGACATTTTTTCTTTAAATTATTATAAATATTTTCCTTAGTATTTTTTTTTTTTTTTAATATTTCTAAATCCTTTTATATCTCTTCACTTTTTTTTAATATTTTTGCACTTATTTTCTATTTGAAAATAACGTATATTTTCATTAAAAATTGCGGTATATTTGGGTCTTTGGCATTTGACAAAATAATATCCCACAATATACATACACAATTTATTTAGTTTCTCATCGTTAAAGAGTTTTAAATAAGAATTAAAACTATTTCAAACTCTTTATTTTAAAATTGAATTGAATTGAAAAAATTCATACCTTATAAAACAGAAGACTTAAGAAGCATACATGCTGAAACTGGGTATAAAACTAAAGTATACTTTTGGGTGATAAAATAAATGGAAACAAAATGTTGCCACACTCTTTATAAGCAAAGATGTTTTTGGGAACAAATTCTGTAGGAAGACTGCACTCAAATGATGCATACTGATGAGCAGAATACAGGATTAATATAAAAGAAATTAAAAGTAGATCTTCGCTTTCCATCAATCGATTGAATAAAACGGGTCTAGTATATTTTCTTCAATAAAAGTTTTATCAAGATTTTAAAAAAGTTATATTTTTTTTGTCACAAAAATTTCTATACATAAGTGGTCATTTTAGTAAAACATGAGGGAAAAAGTTATATATATTTTGTTGCAAAATATATTTTTTCGTTTTATGATTAAAATATTATATATTCGTTTCAAAGTAATTGTAATTGTAAGACAGCATGAATGCTGATGAAGTGTGTATCGTTGATTGAAAACAAATTTTAAAGAAGATTTTTATATAAGTGCTATATGAAATAATGAGATCACTTATATAAAATTTAATGAAATTATTATATAAAAAATGTGCAAAATTTGGTTAAAATTGCTTTGGGACTTTCATTTGAAATTATACACATACACACAATTTTTAATGAATAGAACGTTAGTGTATCAAAAGAAAAATACCTTAAATTCCGCAACAAGCTTTTTTAACCAAATTATTAAAATAAAGTATAAAGTAAATTCTTTTCGCCCTTCTCTAAATTTTTGCTTAATCTCTATAAACTCTAGGACCTAACGTCCATACAAATATTCTCTCGGAATAGAACCTTGGAACATAATTAGTGTACCAAATTTCATAAAATTATTTTCAAAATTGTGAACTCCAGTTTGATTACAAAGTTTACAAAAACACAAAGACGGACGGGCAGACCTTATTATATCGACTCAGAAAGTGATTCCAAGCCAATTGATATACATTAAAGAGAGTCCAATATTTTTTTGTGTAACAAACATCAATACAAATCCATGAAACCCTCCCAACCTATGGTGGTGTAGAGTATAAAAATTACCATTTAAAAAACCAAAAAGGGATGCAATTTTCCACACAAGTTAAAATTTTTAAAAAAGTTGAGATTTTAAAAATTATTATAAATTTTTGTCTAAACATCCTTACGACTAGATGTGATTAGTAATTGCTTAAAAAATATTTTTAAGTTAAATAATTTTTTAAAAAAAATTACAAAATTGTCATTAGTTTAAAAGGATGAAAATATGTAGGACGTTAATTCATTTTACAGTAAAGTTAAAGAAGTGGGAAAATTAACGAAATATGCTTAAATATGCAAAAAATGCTCTTGAAATATGCAGAAATATATTTTAAATGTGATCTTAAGCTTACTATAGGCAAATATAAGCTGAAGAAAAAATATAAACTTTCCAAAATATCTAAATAATTTATAAACTTTTTAATAATTAAAATATTTTGCTATCATAAATTTTTTCAAAAATCTCAACGTTGTCCATTAATATGTTTGCTTAATTATGTTTTTTTTTCTCTCTCTTTAATCTAAAATTGAATTAAACAACTAAATATTCCCTTTTTTCTTTTTGGTTTTGTAAGTTCAACTTTTCTAAATAGAATTGTAATGTTTATTACATTGTCTTTTGGGAAAAACAAATTCTTTAAAAACCTTTCGTGAAACCATTGTTTTTATCAAAATAGTAATTCTTTGAAAAATTATTATTCTTTGAAAACTATATTTATATTTATATTTATATTTATATTTATATTTATATTTATATTTATATTTATATTTATATTTATATTTATATTTATATTTATATTTATATTTATATTTATATTTATAAAAAAAATAATTGATAAATATTGCGAGTTTTGAGGAATTGCTTAATGTTTACTTTCTTTTTATAAAATAATTTTTTTAATTAAAAATAGAGCAAAAAAGAAATACGTCAAAAATTATTTTTTCTTTTTTTTTTGATTTAAAAGTATTTTAGGAATTAAAAAAAAAAAATAAAAATCATCTACAAAATTGTCTTTTCTGTTAGCTTTTCTAGTACAAAAATTACTTTTCTTATATAGATAGAGGAAAAATTGAGAACATTTGAGAACATCAATGAAGTCCATTTAAATCATGGTTTTATTATTATTATTGTTGTTATTGTTATTATTATTATTATTATTATTATTATTAATATTATTAATATTATTATTATTATTATTATTATTACAACTATTTTGGAAATTAGTGCATGAAAAACTTCTGCCACTTATAAACTTTAGTAAAATTCTATTATTATCATTATTATCTGTCATTAGACACTATGGAAAGGAAATCACATGGAGTCATCCCATGCCTTCCCAACAAACCAAATGATAAAAAAGCCCGAGAGCGATATAATTTATAATTCTAGAATTTTGTAAAAGGTACACTCGAAAATGATATAATAGTTTTTGAAAATAACGATATTAGTAATGATATCATTGAATTTAAACAGCGCCATAATTTAGTAATATATTCCGGAATACCAAGATTGGTTGATTATATAATATTCTAATTATTTTATCAAATAAAAAAACAAAATAATAAAGTTCATCCCGCTCCAAATAATTTTATATATAATACGAAAACAGTTATCCTTAAAATCCAAGCTAATATTGATTCCTTGATTTTATTCCCATTTATTTGGAATAAATATATTTGGAAAAATTTTCAATTTATTTTTATTTTCCTGTAAACGTTTGAAGTTTTTTAAAAAGAAAAAAAATGATTTCTATATTTTATCATATAATTTTAAGGTTATGATATCATTTACGATATTGTATCGTTTCTTGGTTTGTATGGTTTGTTGGGGTTTTTAAGCCACATTTTATTACAAAAAATACTAAAATTAATTAGTTGCTGTTAAAATTTTATTAGTTTACATATATTTCAGGATAGCGGAACAAGAAAAATGGCAAATTTCCCGGGATGCAATTTCTAGCTTTATATTACTAAAAATAGTTGTGGCCTTTATTTTCCACATTTACGGGATGGGATATTCTTGGGAGATTTATTTTAAAATGGCTACACTATTCTATATTACAGTATACATTTCAATTCTAACACCCTAAATTATGCTATAATTTTTAATCATTTTAATAATATATCATTTAAGCTTGCTTTTGTAAATCTCATTAAGAGTTCTTCACATTTTAAAAACTCTCTTTCTTTTACAACAAAACTCTTTTAAAACCAAACAACAGGTTACATAAAAAATTTCCCAAACAATTGCTAAATATGGCTTTTATGTAGTTTGTTGTACCCATTTAGAGAACAATGCAAAACACTAACAAAAATACCCCTTTTAAGGGAAATTTTACCTGTTGTTTAAGCAGAGTAAAATAGTGTTTAACATGCTCTTAAGTTAAACAGACGTAGTGGCGCAATAATTTTTAAAACAAAAGTGGTGAAGTTTAGCTCATTTCTTAGCAAAAACAATAACAACAACATTGATTAGTATAGTTTGTGTGTGATTTGTATATGATATGTATTTTATTGCTATTGTATAGAATGTAAAAAACAAAAAAGAAATTGAAAAAATTTCTTTATTTTTGTAATAAAGTAGAGAATCTGTTGTAAGAAAACAAAAATGTGTTTAATAACAAGAATCAAAAATTGTACTGTAACCGTAAAACTTAAAGCGTTTTTTCAAAAATCTACAACAGAAACAACAACGAATGAAGCTCAACATTTAATTGCAAAAAATTTATAACAAGTATTAGTGTAACTTAAAAGTGCCAGACAACATTTAATAACTTAAACTTAAATGTATAAACTTTTTGACATTTAAAGTCAAATGGATATATAATGATACAAAATTGTGTTATAAGTTAAAAAAAAAAGAAAAAATTGTAAAAAAGAAAATTATTATATAAAAAAGTTTTTATAATAAAAACTAAATTATTAAAAAATGCAGCTTTTTGTGAAAAATATTGATCAAAGTCTCTCATTAAAAAAACCCTTTTAAGTGTCTTAAAGAAATTGCAAAAACAGGTGCATTTTCATATTAACAAAAAGTGAAGTAGTTTGTTTCAAAACAAACACATGTGTTTAAAGTCTTTCAAAATAAATTTATAGCTAGCGAAAATAAACGCTTTTGGCAAAAAAAAAAAAATAATAATAAAATAAACCCCTTTATTTATGTACAAAAAAGAAGAACCAGCCATTAAGCATTTATTTAAATATAAGGGATGTTTTAAGGCCAAAAAAACATCTTTTTTTAAACAAGTGTGCAAAAACCCTTTTGAAGGGTCATGTGACTAGTGAAGCATTAAATTTCGATATAAATAAAAATTATAATAAATAAATTATAACTTTTTGAAATAAAAGAAAAAATCACACAAAAAAAAAAACACAAAACTCAACCCAACTTTTTTCTAAAACTTATTAAAAACAAAACAATGGATACCGTGGCCATAAAAACCGCACCACCCCATGCGCCCCTTTCTTCAACTGTACAACAAAAACAGTTGAAACATAATTCCAATCATTCAAATAATTTAGCCAGCACTTCCACCACTGCTGCTAATACCACTGATTGTTTGAAATATACTAAATCTGGTATTGGCGCATTTTTTCAAACTTGCAAGGTAAGATAATAGATAAAGATTATTTTTGCTTTATTTATATACAATCTTAAATTTATGTTGTTTTTTTTTTCTGTTGAAGAATTTTTATTGTTATATTAAAATTTATAAATTGTTGTTTGAGGAATTTAAATTTATATCAGGGGTTCTCACAAGCTACATCTTTACGACCCGCACTTGACACATTGCAACTTAAGAACGACCCACTACAATTTTTGTATAATAAGTAAGAAATCAAAAGTTTGAAACATGATTATGTTTGATATCAAATATGTTTTTTAAACAGTGTTGAATCATAGAACAAAGGTTTGAATTTAAATTTGTATTAACCTCAATTTGAAATCAAGTTTTCGTATTTAAAACTTAATTTATTTTAAATACTGGCACAGAAAAGTTTACTTTGGTGCAATAAGTTTCCCTTATCATAAATAGGTCCTGTGTAAATAGGAATCTATTGCCAAATATAGTGGTGATTGTCTAATAACACTTGTTAAAGGTATTTGTTGCAAACTAAATTGTTTTCTATTATCGTTTAAAATGTCGTAAAGCTCGACCCAGTTAATTAGGAAGTCGGCTATAATACTTTCGATCCCTATATGAATTGATCAGTTCATTAAATTTTTACTAAAGAACATAAAAAGAAGCAATTTTTTTGTTGTCCACTTATTAATATAAAAAAACTTTAAATTGTGTCTTTAAGTAAATGGTCTTCGCAATCCCATAAAATATTTATACGAACCCCTTGTGGGTCGCGGACCCCCATTTGAGAACCGCTGATTTAAACATTGATTTCAAATTAAAATTTATTTAATTTATTTTGAATTTATTTATTATTATTTGTAGTTTTTCTGTTTGTTGCACTATTAGAGTGCAGCTGATTTTACAAGGTTTTGTTTTAGCAATTTATTAATATTTTTTTAAGTCAAATATGAATTTCATTAAGTAAAATATGCAATAAGTGTCAAATGAGTCAGATTCTTGTTTTAAATTATACATATATTAGTATTATTTCAAAGATTTTTATCATATTTTTGAAATAAAATTAATATTAAAAAATTTCAAATTATGAATTAAAATATTCATTAAAAAAATAGGAAATTTTGATTTAAAGAAGATTATTCCTTTATCCAATTTAAGTCAATTAGAATTAGTAATAAGAATTTTATCCATAGGGTATTATAAGTTAGATTTCTTTTCATTTATTAACCTGAATTTTATAAAAAATTTGAACATTTTTTTTTTGGCAATTTTGCGACTTTATGGCTTATTAAGCCTCTAACGGTCTGAACAAAAATGTATAAAATCAAATATATTTAGTGTAAAATTTTTGCAGAATTATAATTTATATATTTAATTTATTATGTCAATTAATTAACCAAATGATTAAAATATGAAAAGAAGTTAAAATATAAATCATTAAAAAATATAAAAATAAGAAAAGATGCCTTGAGGTAGCCTTGACCGTTAAAGGATTAATTATTTTATTATTATTTTTGTTTGTTTGTGTTTTAGCGATTTTTGGAGTTTTGGCGACTTTTTTATTTGAGGTTTACACATGCATTTGTTTTTTTTTTAAAAAAACTTAATTTCTATGTATTTTGATTTCTTGTTTTTTTTTTGTAATTTAGAGATTTAATTTTTAACTGATGCTGTCTTTGTAATTAAATTTCCCGCAAGGATTTTTTCGATTTCTCGATAAATTCTTTTTTTTGCATCTGAAAATCTTACTGTTATTCAGCGTTTTTTCTTGTATGCTTGTTTGGATTTAGCGTTTTTTTCAAATTGGTTTTTTTTTTATTGGCCAATTTTGTCTAATATGGCTTAATTTTGTATTTTTATATTTAAAGATTTTTTTCTATTAAATGGCTTTTGGCAAATTGGCGTTTTTGTTTTGATAACTTTGTAATTTTTGTATAATTATATTTTTTTTTATAATTTGAGGTGATTTGTGATTTGTGTTTTTATAAATTTTGATAATGTTTTCAATTTTGTAATTTTTTTTTATATAATTTAATGATTTTTTAAATTGAGCGATTCTCTTGTATTTGAGCAATTTCTAAATCGCTAATTTGTGTTTCTTTTTTCGTTATTATCTAATTTCATTGTAATTTTGCGTCTACAATCGCAAATTTGCCTTTTTTGCAATTAGTCGATTTTTGCTACTAATAATTTTTTAATGACTAAATTAAAGATTTTGTCAGTTTGAAAGGTTTTAAACTTTAATTTGTTCATATTAAGTGATTACATCAACTTTTTAAGCAAATTGTTGATTGACATTCTTTCTTGTAATTTCCCATTTCTTTCACAAATAAGAATTTTGAAAGAATTCGGTGGTAATTTTTAGATAATTTAACGACTTTTTTCATTTCTCTAATTATTTAATTTTCCTTTATAATTTAAAGATTAGATAATAATTAGTTTCTATAAATTTTAAGTTTCTTTTAGGTCAAAGTGGTTATATTTTTTGATAAATTTCCTTTAATTTTGCGAATTTCCAGGTATTTGAATTTTTTTTTAGTAATTCAGCGATTTTTTTAAATTTCTTTTATTTAAGCAATTTTTGAGAAATTAGCTTTTTCATAATTTTTGCATAAATTAAAAGTTTATATTAATTTAGCATTTTTTTTAATGAATTTAAAATTTTGTATGTCAATTTTCTGGAGAATATGCGATTTTGATAAGAGTCTCTGGCAGGAATCGAATTCGAAACCCAACTAGTTTACCATGAACTAAAACAATTTTAAAATGAATCAAATTTAAGGTTAAATTAAATCCATTTTCAGTCATGAATCTAAAGTCTAAATTAGCCTTAAACTTTAACTCAGTAGAGTTCTCTATTCAAAAGGATATTAAAATTAAAGTCAAATTAAATAATTAAATAATTTTTTAAACATATTTTAAGTTAAAAACAATTTTATATTTTAATTTAAGTCAAATTCCAGTAAAAGAGACAATTTGATAATCAATAAACAAATTATTTTTATATAACTATTTTATTTTTAATACCAGAATTAAGAAAGAATTGGATGTAAATTTTGCAGAGTTTATAGTAAAAATGTATATATTCAAATTTAAATTCCAAGATATTAATTGCCAGGTAAAGTATAAACTTGCTCTATACAAACTTTTTGGATCTGCTGAGATATTTATGTAATAAATCTTAATGTTATAATATTCCAATTATATACAAAATAATTAATAATCTGTGTATCATTTCAGTTAAAAAAATATAATCACGACATATCAATTAATAAAAACAGTTTTATTATAAATTTCTTTTGTATAGATTTGCTTAACTGAAAGCTAAATAAAAAATCAAGCTATAAATAAAAAAAAAAATAAAATTAATTGATTGTTAAGCTCATAATAAGTGTCACTTTCTATGAGTTATAAGCTAAAACATTAAATTTAAATAAAAAAAGGAAACATACAAACATATCATCAATAACTATGAAAAAACAAAAGACTTAAGACACAAACTTTTAACGCAAAACAATGATTGAAAGCTTTTTGCGACATAGTTTTATAGCTTTTTTTATTCTAATTTTGTATAATTTTGTATGACAAAATAAAAACTATTACTATTTAAAATTCATTTAAAGTTATTTTCTAAACTCTCAGTTAGTTAGAAATATATTTTTTTTTTGTTTTCTAAACTCCCAGATAGTTCCAAAAAAATTTTTGTAGTTGTATAACCATAATAAATCATTAATTTTAATAGTTTCTTGATATTAAAGACATAAAGAAATATTATAACAAAAATAGTAAAACAAATTTAATTGTTTACCGGTTACTTGACTACCAGAACAAAAAATAAAAAAATAATAATATAATATAAATAAATAAAAAAAAAAAAACAATAAAACACCCTAAAAAGAACGTATGTACATGAAAATCTACAAGACCTTTATAAATTTAACCACAATAATGCCTATCGTCAGTGAAATCAAATGAAAAAAATAAAACAAAAAAAACTATATCAGAAATTTGATCAAAGTTTTCTGAAAAACATTCAACAACTCGAACCTTTAAAAAACAAACTTCTTTAATAAATAGCAGTTGAAACATGATTGTGTATGCAATTTAGCATAACAACAAGTGTCAACCCACGATTTACATAAAATGTTTGTTTGTTAATCAGTCAGTCCATCTATCCGTCCATGTGTCTTTCTGTTTGTTTGCTAAGATTTTAAATTAAAGGCGGGAGTTGGTTGGTAGCTTCATTTCGAATTCTAAATTAGAAAATTAAAATGTAGGTAAAGAAAAACAAATGTTTATATGTTTGTGTAATGTATATGAAGGAAAACATAAATTACTTTAATTGAGGGAGAGAGTGATTGAGAATAATTTTTTTTATGTTTTTGAAATTAAACGAAATTTTATAATACCCTACTTTAAATTATATAACATATGAATGTATATTCTAACAATTGGTAGAAAACAATGTTTAACTTTTTACCTTAAAAATATTCTGATTTGTCACCCAACTTAGCTTCAGGTTAGAATATATCTTCGTAGTATTATAAACTTAGAAATCGAAGGAGAAATCGTATATTAAGTTATGAATTAGTCCACTTACTGATCTTTCGATAGCCGAGATCTTAACTTAAAGAAATTTGCTTTGTAAATTTAAAGAAACTCTGTGCCCATAACGGAAACTATAGAAACCACATATCTACCCCTTTAAATACTTATGTCCCTTTTTTTAAATCTTAACTAAATCATACATAACGATTTTATATTGATCTTGCAAAGATACCCAGAATAAAAAGTATCTTAAGTGCTGAACTTCTCTTTTACTTATGGATTGTCCTCCAACTAATCGTCTATATAATTGGGTGAGACATTTGAATTTTTTTGTGTAGATTCTGCATTATATCTGGTATAATACGGAGATATTCTGTATAGTTCGATAATTAATATTTTATTAATATTAATATTTTATATTTATATTTTATGTCACTTGTAGTTATGTTAAATGCAACACTATTCCCATTAAGTACCACCTGTTAATAGACTACTGTCAAATTTTGAGCAAGTGTCGTCATTTACTTTGCGTTTAACAGCTGTTCAAAACATACAACCTTGTGTATTTTTCTAAAAATGGAAAAAAGTGAATTTCGAGTTCGCATTAAACATTATTTTTTGCGAAAAAAAACCCGTCAGTCAAACCAAGGAAAAGCTCGATAAATACTATGGGGACTCTGCACCATCGATTTCAATGATAAAAAAATGGTTTACTGACTTTCGTTGTGGTCGCACAAGTACAAATGACGCTGAATGTTCTGGACGGCCAATTGAGGTCAGTACACCCGAGAATGTCGAAAAATCCACGATTGTTGATGCCATAGGCATTTCATATGGTAGTGTGGTTAAGATTTTAAATGATCAGCTGGGTTTAAGAAAGTTGTCAGCAAGATGGGTGCCGCGTGTGACAACTTCAAAGGATTGTTTGGAGTTGTTTAACCGCAATCCGAAAGAGTTTTTGCGGCGTTTTATAACTGTGGATGAAACATGGATCCATTCTTGTACTCCGGAGACCAAGCAGCAGTCTAAACAATGGGTTTCTCCGGGTGAACCTGCTCCGAAGAAGGCCAAGGTAAGTTTGTCGGCCAATAAGGTGATGGCAATAGTTTTTTTGGATGCACGCGGGATAATCCACATCAATTACCTTCAAAAGGGAAAAACAATAAACGGCGAATATTATGCCAACTTATTAGACCGATTTAATGAGGATTTAAAAAGAAAACGACCTCATATGGCCAAGAAAAAAGTTCTTTTTCATCAAGATAATGCTCGAGTGCATACGTGTGTAGTCTCAATGGCAAAACTCTATGAATTGGGCTACGAATTGGTATCTCATCCGCCATATTCTCCGGATTTAGCCTTTAGTGACTACTTCCTATTTTTAAACCTAAGAAATGGCTCGATGGAAAGAGATTCAGCTCCAACGATGAAATTATTGACCAAACAAATGCCTATTTTAAGGACCTCGAAAAAATCCTACTTTTTACCCAAAGTAAATGACGACACTTGCTCAAAATTTGACAGTAGTCTATTAACAGGTGATACTTGATGGGAATAGTGTTGCATTTCATATAACTAAGAGGAAAGTTCGAAAAGTCAAGGACTTATTGATCCGCCCTCGTACTTCACACTATCATTAATTAATTAATATATTTTTCAAAAACTTAAACTTTTTCAAAAAAAGGTATCTTTTATATAAAAAGAGAAAAGTAGCATTTTTCAAAAATGGTTTAAATTTTAAAAAGGTACCTTTTTAAAAAATACACGTTTGTTTCAAATATTTTACGATAAAGTAAACTCTTTCGAAGAAAAAATATTTGCTTCTCGAAGGTTTCAAAAAAGAAATTAAATAAAAACAATTTTTTCCCAAAAAAAAAGTATATTTTATATATAAGTAAAAGTATAGTTAATATCTGAAAAAATACCCTTTCTAAAAAAGTGCTTTTTTAAAAAATACGTTTATTTAAAAAAATGTCTCTTTTATTAAGTAAACTTTTTTGAAAACTGTAAATTTTTTAAATTTAAAAATGTAATTTTTTCAAAAAAAAAAATCTTTTAAATATAAGCGAAATAACAGTATTTTTCAAAAATGGCACCAATTTTAAAAAGGTGCCTTTTTTAAAAATACATTTATTTAAAAAATTATGTTTTAACCAAAAGGCAAATTTTTTTGAAAGAGTAAAATTTTCTTCCGAAAAAGACAGATTTTGAAGTCAATTTGGAATAATAAGTCTCTTGTCTTTTACTGGTATCTTATAACCTGATACATTGAATTAACTAATATCCTTAATTCAGTCTCAGTACATTCTTTCAAAAAATATCTTATTTCACTAAAGATTTATTATTATTTTTTTTCAATTAAGAACTTTTTTTTCCAAAAAAGAATCTTTTATATAAAATTAGAAAAATGGCCTTTACTAGAAGGAGTATTTTTTTTAAATACTACTTTTTTAAAAAATGCGTTTATTTTAAAAAATTGTTATTTTGCCAAGAGGTAAACTTTTACGAAAGAGTAAATCTTTTATAGTCAATTTGGAATTTTTTTGAAGCCTCCAGATTATAAAATGTTCTATCAGAATTTTTGCATGTTCGGCTTAAGTTAATTCAATAATTATAGAAGAATACAGTGTAAAAGTTTTATTGGACATTCGGCAGAATGGAATGCATTTTCTGGTCCACCACAACCTTCATCAGCATTCTTCAGCATACTAACGTGGTGTTTTCTGTAAACATCATTTATTTTACTAACAACTTTTTGGGAAATGGAATCTGTAACTTATTTTCCTTTTTTGTTATTAAGTAAGACGAATGATTTACGATAAAGCTTTTTACAATTATTTTGTATTCTTCTTTTTCAATTATTATTGTTTATATGCTTAAAGCTAATCAACTGATCAACTGATCTTCTTTAACTTGATACTTCTCGTTAAAACATATCCTTAATTTAGTCCCAGTATATTTTTTTTTATTTCGAAAAGTACCTTTCTTTCATAAAAGTTTTTTTTTCAAAAGAGTACTTTTTTCTACAAGGTATCTTTTATATAAAAGTTAAAAAGTAGTCCTTTTCAAAAAAAAGTAGCTTTTTTGAAATAGTAACTTTTTAAAAAGTAGGTTTATTTCAAAATTTATCGTTTTTCCCAAAGGTACACTTTTTGAAGGGAGTTGATTTTTCTAGAAAAAAAGTAATAATAATAATACGTTCTTTGAATCAAATTTCGAATCTTTAGGGGGCCTTTAAAAACAAATGTTTTGTCTACTATCTTGACCTCTTCCAACTTGATCCAAAGTTTTTAATTTAATACAAGTATATTTTTCAATTAAGTATCTTATTTCAAAAAATAAATTTAAAATGGTATTTTTTTCTTCCAAAAAGGTACCTTTTATATAAAAGCAAACTATAGGTACATTCCAAAAACGGTAACCTTTTTAAAAGGGCACCTTTTTAAAAGAAGATCAGTTGATCAGTTGATCAGAATTTTTGCATATTCTGATAAAACATTTTATAATCTGGAAGCTTCAAAAAAATTCCAAATTGACTAAAAAAGATTTATTTTTTCATAAAATTTTACCTCTTGGCAAAATAACAATTTTTTAAAATAAACGCATTTTTTAAAAAAAGTAGTATTTAAAGAAAATTACTCCTTCTAATTTTATGTAAAAGATACCTTTTTGGAAAAAAGTTCTTTATTGAAAAAAAATAATAATAATAATAATAATAATAAATCTTTTGTGAAATAAGATATTTTTAAAAATACGTTTATTTTAAAATTTTACAGTTTTACCAAAAGCTAAACTCTTCCCAAATATCTTATTTCAAAAATTAAATTTGTTTGCAAAAAGTACTTTTTCCAATAAAAGGCATATTTTATATAAAATTAAATAGAAAATATTTTTCAAAAAAGTAAAAATAAATTATATTTGTTATATTCATAAAATCTTGTTTATGATAAAAATATTCAAAAAAATAAAATTTTTATTTTCAACTATATTTAAATTTTGATTGAATATACACATTGAATGATAAAGCTGAAACAAAAACATTGTCATCATGAACACAGTATTATTAAAATTAATGAATATTAACAATAAGAGCATAATAATTTAAAAAAAAAAACGTTCATTTCAAAATTTTACCGTTTTATCAAAAGCTAAACTTTTTCCAAGTATTTTATTACAAAAACACTTTTTTTTACTAAAAAATACTTTTTTTCAAAAAGGGTACATTTTATATAAAAGTAAAAGAGTAGTTCATTTTAAAAAGAGTACCTTTAAAAAAACTACTTTTTTAAAAAAATACGTTTATTTCGAAAATTAAGGTTTTACCTTTTTCGAAAAAGTAGTACATTTGAGAATATAAATAATAAAAAAATATTATATATAAAATAACTTATTTTTTCCAAAAAAAAGATACGTTTTGTATAAAATTATAAAAGTAGCCTCTTTCAAAACATGTGCATTTTCTGAAAATGTGCTTTTTTTTAAAGAATACGTTTATAAATAAATAAATAAAATTTAAAAAAAATTATTGCTTTTTTTTAATGAAAATCAGTTTAAAAGTGTATTTCAAATCTTTTAACAGACTTCTCTTAATAAATGACTTGTCTATTATTGATCTGTTTTAACGTGCAGTTAAACCCTTATTACCTGTCATAGAGTGCCTATATAACATCACAATTTATGAAGTTGACAAAACCACCAAAAAATTATGATTTTAACTTTATAATAAATATTATAATTATTTTGTTATTATTTTATTCCTCTATATTCTTAATGTTAGCAAGCAAAGGGTTTCTAAACTCACTCACTAGTCTTACAAAAATAACAAACCATTAGTTTTTGTTTCTTACTTTTATTTCTTTGGTTAAGTATGCAGCACGTGAAGTTTAATTTTGATGTTTTGTGGACTTTCAACTAAACTTAAAGAACGTCAACAACAAATTTAACTTGTCTTTTAATATTGAAAACAGTTGCCATTATTCTTATAGACGAAACAACAAAAAAGTTACTTAAAAGGTAAAATTAAATACAAAAACAAAAAAAATATTTTTATATATTTAATTTCATTATTAGAACACGTACGTTTAGCAAAGACAGACAGCTGGACAGACATTTATACATATGAACATTCAAAAGGACTGAGGGTCTGCTTAAATAAAAAAATAAAATAAATAAAATACAATTTATGTTGCCAGTTTTCTTTTGCTGTCAATTCTTTTAAAATTATTTGCTAGCAACAACTAAACATGTTTAAATTAAAATTTTGCGGCTTACTTAATGTTGTTGCTGTTTGCTGACTTTAATGAAGATTGAATAGATTTTTTTTTATTTATTAAAAAAAAAAAAAAAAGAAAAAGAAGAGGGATTCTTTCTTTTGTAAGCCAATTATTCTAAGAATGATAATGTTTTAATTTCTATTTAAAAATTAAACTAAGTGTTTGGCATGAAAAATAATTAAGAGTTGTTTGTGATGTTTTGCGATAATTTGTAAAAGAGGGTCATTATGGTCAGAAATTTGCTAGTGCTCTTTTTTTAATTGAATGAGTGTGAAAAGGTAGATGACATTTTGAGCTTAAATCATAGAAATAAAAAAGATATTTGAATAATTAATTTTATATAAAGCAAATTAATAACAAAGAAAAAAAAAACTGCGGGTTGAAATTAATTGCCATAAAACTTGAATAAAAGAAATTTCAAAAGCTTGTTGGCAAATTAAATGGTATTAAATAAAAATAATGGTTTTTCGTTATTGACCTTCTCATTGTTGAAAGTAAGAGAAAATATATGAATATTTCATTTGTTATTAATTTAGTAAAGGGTTCAATTAATTCTTAAGATCGAATTTGTAATCCCAACTAGAAATTATACTCCTTTAAAAATCAAATATTTTCATACCAATTATGCCAAGTTTGATCCCATGAGACTTATATTTAAGCAATTCAATTGTTTATATATATATATTATATATTGATTTCTCAGCAAATTCAATCCCCATTAAGAGGAGTATTTTTAACTTAGTTAAATAATAAGAATTGGTTATTGAATGATTATGAAAAACATTTTATTGTAAGTAGCTTTAAGAATAATATGTAAGCTAGCCTGTAAGAAATTGTATTTTTATTGGCTATTAAATAAATAAAATAAAAAATAAAATAAATAAAATTTATAAAATAAGAGTGATTTTAAATTTGAATATTTTTTATACATTATCCCTTTTCAAAATTTTTTACTAATCAATTTGTTCGTTTTTTTTTTTGTAATATATATTTTTCATTTAAATCATTTCTTTTTTTTAACTCTAATCTCTAATATTTTTAATTTAAATTTTTTACTAAACATCTGTTTCTTTTTATAGAATTCATTGAACTAAGTCCATAAAACCAACTGTCTTTACAAACAGAATTTCCTTTTGTTTACACTTCCTACCAAAATGTGAAATAAAAAACAAACAACAATACTTAAGAACTAAACCTTAAATATAAAACAAAAAGCAACAAAAATCTAAAGAAAAAAACATTTCTGTGGTTTCCTTTTGCCCAACAAGCCTTTTTTAAATAAACAACCTTTAATGGCCAGTTATTGTTCATCATTAAATTACGAACATTTACTTATATAAAAATTTACTTCAACTAAAATAATTTAACGACAGGTATTGATCACATTATACATATTGCGTCACGCATAACATTTTTCGAAAGCAGACAGATACGCAGACAGAAAGATCTACAATTATTTTGTATGTAAAAGAAAACAGGGGTTGAAAATTACAATTTTTTCTTTTTAATTTTAATAAAAAAGGATTTTGTAGTTTAAAGAAGAACACAAGTCAATAAGCAACGTGGGATTTTTATTAGTTTTCTTTAATTTTTTTTTATCAATATCACAAACATTGTTTAAAAAATGTAACAATTGTTTAGATGATGATAATAAATCATGGGAGAAAATCTGTTGTAGGCAGCTGTTAATGTATTAAAATGAGTAAAATCATAAAATTAAAAGTGAAAAACAAAAGACTTAGGAAAAGAGCTTGTTTGATGATGATGAAGGAAAAATTAAATTTTTTATTTTTGTAATAGAATTCTACAAAAGATTAATTTTATTTTAAATTTAAAAAAAACTTTGACCTCTCTGAAATTTTTAGATACGTCACTAAAGAAAATTCTTACAAAAAAATATGTTTAAAAAATATTTCCTACATATCTTCAAATATGGCATCTTAAAATACAAGCTTTGACAAATCCACTGCAAAAAATTTTTTTGGATATCTTTTATAAAACGAAAGTTATGGCCATTTATATAAATATGTTTATCGCCTTCAAAGCTATAGAGTTGCCACAGTTCTCAAAATAAAAATGAGAAAAATGAATTTACATTTCCTCTGTATTCTCCTCTATACATGCACCAATTTTTATCTAAATCGGTAACCAAGGGTTAAAATTTTTTAAATTTAAAATGAAATTACTCAATATTGAAAGTAAGAAAACAAAAGACTTAAGAAACAAGCTTACTTAAGGAGTACGAGAAAAAATACAAGTCAGATGTATAGAGAGAACCAAATAAAATTTTTGTTCGATTTATAGATTGACTATATGTCTCTTTACTTCGCAAAAAAAATATATTTGTTTAACCCAAGTTCGAGTATTTTTGAAATAAAACGATACTTTAGAAAAACTATTTTTTAAATTAAATTTCAGGTAAAATTATACCAAAAAAACTATAGTAAAGATGTTTTGAAATATTTCGAAAAGTTCTACTTTATTGTAAAAAATAATCCTTTTTTGAGTTATGGTACTTTTTTCAAAAAATTAGTACAAAAGTAAAAAAATTATTAAAATTAGTATTTTTGGAAAATAATAATAATAATAATAATAATAACAATAATAATAATAAAAAGGAGGGCAACCAAAAACATGCTCTGTTCTTTAGAGCATATTTTTGGTTGTTTTATACCCATGAAAAATTATTTCAAAATCAGGAAATAAGAATTTAAAATTAAAAAAAATTCTCTTAAAATATTATTTTTCTGGCAAAATGTAAAATTATCAACAACTTATGCCAAAAATAACTTGATTCTTATTATCGCTAAAAATATTTTCCTTTTGCACTTAAAAATATTTAAAGCTAATGCATTGCATTAGAAAATGAGAAAATTACAAAATTTCAATCAATTTATATTGAAATTTATTTCATTGAAAATTTTGGGGAAACGAATTTGAAAAAGGTATAAGACTCTACTAATAGAAAGTTATTTAAAAAATTTTATTGGATGCAAAATATGCAAAATTATTTTTTATTCTTAATTATTATGTAATATATGCAAAAAATGCTCTTAAGTATAAAATATGCAAATATATGCTTTAAAATAAGGATTTTCTATGAAAATATAACAAAAAATGCTGACAAGCTCAAAGTATGCAAAAATATGCTGTTAAAACTAAAATATGCAAACATATGCTGTAACAAATCGTTGACAAAATTTTTAAAATTGTTTGAAACGTTTAAATAACTATAACTAATAACTAAATGTTTGGTTTGCTTGAAGCCCAGGAAAAAATATGATTTTGGATATTTTTGGTTGCCCTGATAATAACCAAATAACACAAAATTGAGCTTTTAGAAAGTGTTATTTTTTTTACTTTCTCAATTTTTACTTTCTCAAGAAATTTTAGTATTTTGTCAGTTTTTTTTTTCTTACAATTTGTATAGTTTTTTAAATTTTTACTCCCAATTTTAGAACTTGTTTTAATACCATTAGTTCTAAAACTGGTGTAATCAGAACCACTTCAAATTTTTTTAATGAATTCCTTAGAAATAGTGATGAACCAATTATGAATCCTATATATAGAGTAGAATCATATTGTGATTCTAAATTAGTTTTAAAGAATGTTTTTCCGAACTATTTCTGTATTACTTCTATAGCTCTTGTCTGAACAAAAAACTAATTACAAAAATAACTTCTTAAAACTGTTTAAAATTATAAAAAAAAAATATCCAAAAACATTAAAAAAAGACAGAATTTAACAAAATTAAATTGATTTAGAAAAGTAGCCTTTAGAAAAATATAATGAAAAATAAAAGAAAAATATAATTGAATCCAAAGTAGAACGAGTTGTAGAACTAGCACTTTCTTTCCTGGTTTTTTAATTATTATTATTTTACAGAAAGAAGTTTGTACATAAATATAAAAATTTACTTTCATTGATTTCATTTCATAATATTTAAGCATAATTGCTTAAGCATTAAAACTTTTTTTAATATTTTTTCAAATGAATCAATAGTCAAGGAGACTGAAAAAATTTGTTTTAATTTTTATTTATATTTTCAATTTTTATCTAAACAATGTGCTGCAGAATGCGGGCGAAGTTATGCAAATTTCTTAACATTATTTTCTTGGAATTTTGCCATTTTAATGCATTTGTTGTTATTATTTTTTATAACTATTTTCGTTTACCATTTGCAATCAAATCTAATAAAACTAAATCAAAGATTTAGCATGATTTTTGCAAAATTTTCATTATGAACAATTTAATAACAAAATTTTATTTTTTATGAAAAAAGTTTGGTAAAAAAATCATGTCCTATTCATAAAATTTATGAAAAAATTTTAAAATGTATGTATTTTTTCTCTGTGTTCTTACATAGTGTCTTTTTAATTTTAGTTTTTTTTTTTTTGAAAAATTTAACTTTTTATTTTTACTTTTTTAATTTATTTCTATTTCTTTTTTTTCTTTTGGAAAAATTATATTTTGGACAATTTTGTCATTTAGAAAATATGGTATTTTTTAATAAATAAGAAATCTTTATTTAAAATGTATACTTTTTTGAATAATGTACTGTTATTAAAAAATGGTACTTTTTTGAAAATCGGTACCTTTTTGTTTTGTTTTTTTTAATTTAATACTTTTCTTTTTTTTTGTAGTTATTACTTGTTTCTGTCGGCGTTTTTTTTTTTTTTGCAAAAATTTATAATTTTTTTTAATTTGTATAGTTTTTTTGATTTTTGTTTTAAATTGGTACTTTTTAATAAATTATTACATTTTCTAATATCTGTCATATTACTATTAAAATATACCTTTTCTTTCTAAATATGTATTTTATTATAACTCATTTTGTTTTTAATAAATGTATAATTTATTTTAAAATTATTTTTTTTTTTTTGGAAAATTAGTACACATTTAAAAAATTTTAATTTTTTGGTCTTTTTTCTTTTTTAAAATTTGGTACCTTATTAAAGATATTAGTAGTATATATATATTTTTAATTTGTTACAATTTATGAAAATTTATATATATATATATATATATATATATATATATTTTTTTTTAATTTATAATTTTCAGAAAATTTTATTTTTTTTTTAAGTTGTAACTTTTCTAAAATTGTTTTTTTTTTTAATATTGATATTTTTTTAATTGAAAACAAATTTGTTCTTTTTTTATTTTTGTTGTAAATTGATACTTATTAGCAGGGCAAGTTTTCAAGCTTTTTGCTTGAAACATAAGTTTTTGCAAACCAAAAATTAATTTTTTTCTAATTTTTTTATAAATTTGCATATAATGAATAAAAAATTAGTTTTCTTAAAAAAAAAACGCTATTTTTGGGACTTTTTGGAGTTTGATTAACAAATAAGTATAAATTATTTCGTAAACTCTTTTAATACCCCATACATAATTGTAAAGAAAAAAATTCAGACGTATTAAATGTGACTCTCATAGTCTATTGACGTATATGTTTTTAATATATTTTTATTTTTTTTTTATAAAAAAACTCGAAAACTATCAAAATTTTAAAGTTAAAAAAAAACATATTTATGCTTATTTATAAAATAAAACACATGAATTTGTCCATTTTTTATGCATATTTCTATGCATATTGTCCCATTTTTTCATGTTTTTTCAAGTGCATATTTTAATTTCTTTCGTGTATATTTAAACTTTTCCTGCTTATTAGTATTTTTTTGTTAATCGATTTTTTTAATATAATAATTTTTACTATTTCTATAAATTAATACTTTATTGAAAATTTTGGTGCTTTTTTTAATTTGATACTATTTTTGAATATTAGTAATTTTCCTTTTTTTTATTAGTTAATACTACAATATTGGCACATTTTTTTGGAAAATTTTAAAAGTTTTAATCTTTTTGAAATTATTACTTATATTGTAAATTGGTACTTTTTTAAATGCAGTAGTTTTTCGGTTTAACGAACATTCGCTTTAACAAACATTGCATTTAACGAACTGAGTTTAAAAAATTTTCTTTAATCCTGATGATTAAAAAAATATGTAGTTATTTAAAATAGAGCTTTTCTGGATGAGAAAAGATAGTTTTTAAAAGACGAAAGAAAAATTGCTGATGGTCATTAAGAAGGCTTACAAAATTGACTAATTTAATAACATTATAGGCCTAATCAGTAGGATCAAAAATCATATAGTCTAGCGATGCTTTTCTTATGCTCACAACTGTATATACAGATATGAGAGGTTTACGCCTTTACTATTAGAATTCTTTTAAAAAAAAAAATAAGTAGGAACTTCTAAAAATAAGTACGAATAAAAATTTTAAGATACAAATAAAAAGATTATAATTAAATTGTTCGAAAAAGGAAAACATTTAGAAGGTAACAATTTCCAAAAAAGAAATATATATATATATATATATATATATATATATATATATGTAATTGGACACTAGGAAGTTTGATATATGATTCAATAAATACATCAACAATTAATCAATTAAATTATTTTTTTAACCCCATTTTTTCCCTCCTCTTTCCTTCTTTTTTAATTTATTGTAATCAATTCATTGACAAATTGTTAGTCATTACTAACAATTTGTACAAAACATGTTTAGAATTCCATTAAATTCTATAAAATACTAAATAAGGTAGCATCTTCATTAATATGAATATAAATAGAAACTATATCCGGTTTTTATTTTAAAAAAAAAGCTAAAGCAAAGGGTGCCAAAGTCTTTAATACTTAATCCTATTAGAAGTTAGGAATAATTTCTTTGCCTAGAACACAATACAACAACTTCCTTTGGCGGTAGAAATTACAACTTTAACATTAATATAAAACAGAAAACGGAAATTAATTGATTTCAACAAAATAAACATGATACATGAATGTCTCCGTCTATTGTTATTTAGATATAATTTTGATATTGTTTTCTTAATAAAATATGTGCTTTAAAGGTAAAGATTTTAAATATTAAACAAAAAATGCCGGCTGCTAAAAAAACCCACTAGTTTTTAGTTTTAAATATCAAATAACTTTTTATTGTTTTTTGTGGAGATTTGTTGATGATTCTTTTAAACAGATGCATTTAAAAGTTATTGCACGCCTACTTCATAGCATTAGTTTAGCTAGTTAATTATTTTGTTTTAGTTTAATATAAATTATTTTTTAGTATTTAATAAATTTAATTAACTTTTTTTGTTTAATGGTCATTTACCTTCCGTTATAGACAGTAAAACAGTTAAATGTTTGGTTTCCTATCATTTCCGAAATTTTTTAATAAAATGTAATCTTTTGATGGTTTATTACTTTCATTTAGTTGTAAATTTAGTTTACATAGTAATATTTTATGGATTTATTAGTTTTAGCTGTAATATGTATTTAAAGCTATTTAATAGTTAGTTATAATCACGAGTAAATATAATAAATTTATTAAAAGAACTGAAAAATATTTGAAAATTTAGATTACAAATTAATATTTTAAATGGAATAAGAAATGAAGATAAACTCTTAATTCTATTAGCCTAATTTTCCTTTTTCCATAATATTGTACAAAACTTTCATTTCTCTATTGAATACTATGGAAGTTAATCATAAAACTCCCTTATTGTTTTAATTTTGTTTCAAATTTTATTTGAAAATTAAAATTCTTTTATTTAGTTTCTAAGAAATCTTAGTTGTAAAACTGGCTCCTAAAATTCATTGTCCGTTTTTTATTTTCATATATTTTTGTTTTTTTTTTATTATTTTAATTAATTTTATTTCTTTTGTTTTTTTGATTATTTTGGGCGGAAGTGCGTGTGCCGTTTGCATTTGAATATTTTTTAAAGCCTACACAAAAAACGGGATTATAAAATTTAAACAAAATACTTAATAATAAAATCTAAAACTAAATTATCTAAACGTAAACAAAGAAGCGTTGACATAAAGTTAAAATGCACATTTTAAAGCTAAATTAAACAGCTAAACACTGTTTTTATAAAAAAAAAAAAAATTATTGTTTAACGCCCATAGATTAAAAACAAGTTAGAGCGCTATATTCAGCTGTACCGAATCTTGTATACCCTTCAGCACTTTACCGTCAAATAACAATATTTATGCCTTAAAGTATGCTTTCATATTTTCACATTTATGCTTACAAAAATAATTTATATTTTTTTTTAACTATAAAATTAAACTATCATAGTAAGCGTTGCTTCTTTAAAAAAAAAAACAACAACAACACTGACAGTTTATAATGACTACTAAATTTATATACATATGTTTGTATGTAGATACATGCTTATACCAAAAACAACAACACTAAGTCACTGCAATGCTTTTATTTCCAACAAAAAAAAAAACGTCGAAACATACATTAAAAATGATTGTGTGTATGTATATACAATAAAAAACTACTGCTTGCTTATACAAAAAACAAAAACACTGAAAGTCATTGCAAAGCTTTTTATATATGTTTGTGTGTATATTTTTAAAATTTTTTCCAGATTTTTGCCTATAACTCGGTGGTTTATGGACTGATATGGTTAATGCAAAAAATCGAAATTTTATAAAAATATTTACAACAGATTTGTACAAAAACGAATTCTGAAGGTTACATAAAAGCTTTGTAAAGTCAAAAAATGCGTTTCGATCGATATCTCAGTTACTAATGAACCAATTTTGTTCATTTTGAGCAAAAAAAAAAAAAACATTCCAAAAAAAGATTCCGTAAAAACGAAGTCGCTAGCTTATATAGGGATTTAGAAAAGTCCAAAATGAATACGTTTTTAGAGGCCTTTTTGTTTTTTTTTTAGCAATATCTCGGCCGTTAATGGACTGATTTTGTTGATTTTTTCTAGTGTCATTCTAAGGAATAATTATTGCCTGTAATTAGATATATAAAACATATATATCCGATATCTTTCTAAAAATTGATTTCAACAGACAGGCGGACATCGCTATATCGACTTACCTATCAATAAAAACTCAGAAAATATATACTTTTTGGGGTCTTAGATGAATATTGTAGAAATTACAAATGGAATGACAAACTTTTATATAACCTTTACACTTGTGGTGAAGGGTATAATAAAAAAACTAAACAAATTATAAAAGTTGTTCCCACATATTCATAGAAAAAACTCTGTACATAAATATGAAAATTTACTTTCATTGATTTCAACTCATAATATTGAAGCATAATTTCTTAAGCACTAAATTTTTTTTTATATTCTTTTGAAATGAATCAAAAGTCAAGAAGACTGCAAAAACTGTTTAAATTTTTGTTTATATTTTCAATTAGTAAAAAAATTTTGAATTTGCTTTGGAAAATTTCAAACTTTTAATAATTTTTAGCTATATTTTGGGAACAGAACAGAAGCGTTTTTTTTATCAAAATAATGTGCTGCAGAATGCGAGCGAAGTTGTGCAACTTTCTAAACATTATTTTTTTTTACAGATTTTCTTTGGAATTTTGCGTTTTTTGTTATTACTTTAATGTATAACTATTTTCATTTACCATTTCCAATCAAATCTAATAAACCTAAACCAAAGATTTATGTAAAATTTATAAAATTTTCATTATGAACAATTTAATAATACCTGTGAATAAAATTTAATTTTTTATGAAAAAAGTTTAGGAAAAAAGTCATGTTCGATTTATAATATTTATGGAAAACATTTTCAAATATATAATTTTTCTTTCTGTGTAGAAATATTTTATAGAAATTTATTTAAACACTTTGTTGCTCTTAAACAAAACAAAAAAAAAAAACATTTTTGTTCAATTTTTTCTATTAATTAATAATTTTCTATAACAACAGAAAGTAGGATTCATATCTAAATAAATGTAAAAAATTGTTGCAATTGGAAAAACTAAATAAAGGAAAAAATATGAAACAAATTTATATACCTAAACTTTTCTAAAACAAAAGACTTAAGAAACAAACGTTAAAAATTTACAATATATTCAAATTTAAAATAAATGTAATTATTGTTAGTAGTAATCACTATTTAGGATAAATATAACATTATTTTGTCCACATTAACGGATTGCAAATACTCGAATCATCTTTAATAGGAAAAGTACTATTTTTGAACTATGAATACAATCATAGTTATTGTATTAAAAATCTTTTGTTACAGATTTTGGCAGAGAGGGTATTATATTAGCTCAAAGGACGGGCGAATACGAAAAAGGAATGGTTTGAAATTTATTGATTTCGCTGTTTTTTTATGTGTAAATGCTCACCTTTTTTTCAGGGCTACTTTATAAAGATAAAGGTTAGCAACTTAGGTTTCTCTTCAATCAATTCATACAATTTTATTTCAGGTTTCTTTACTGTAAATTTAAGTAGGTATAACTTGTAAGTAAAGTAAGTATAATTCAGATAATAGACTTTAGTATAATTATAACTTAGGATAATAATAAGTAAACTGAACTTCTAGACGGAGAGTTTTCAAGTGAGTTTCAGGTTAGTAAAAAACGTTAGTTATAGTAAAATTAGTATATGAATATTTCAATAAACTTCAGACTTTTTTTTGACGACAAGCAGTTAGCATTTCCTTTATAGAGATATTAAAAAAGCTACTAGATCATGAATATAAAAATTATAATTTATTATAATTTAAGTATTCAACGTAAGTTTGGACAAACTGAATGTTTTAGTTAAATCTAAACGATTCAATCGTTTGTACTTCTTAAAAAATCATTTCAAGTACGGTTTTCTATGTGATTTATTATTAAAAATTCCAAAAATATTCAAAATCTAACAATAAATTATATAATCAGTAATAATTTATCCAACCAGTAAAATATCATTAAAAAACATCTTCAACGATTGAGAAAGTTGTTCATTTCTTACTTAATGATTTTTGTAATCATTTGCCCACATTATTAACACCTCCCTAGGTGTAACATAAAAATAAACTTTGTATTTACTATGAAATAACCACTGAGTCAACTGAAATCCAACAAGATTTACAAGACATTTAAAAGAAATCTATTAAACATTAAACAGACTCATAGTAAATATCAAATAATTTCCATAATTCATTGGAAAACTGAAAAAAAAATACTCAGCTTCACTTTATTTACATTGATCTAAGAAAATCAGAGACAAATTGTCTTTGAAATGTGGTAAAGTATATTAAACTTAATTTTGTTAATAAATAACAATAATTTTCAACCTGTTCCATTAAATTTTAATATTAATTCAAAATGTTAATGATAACACAAATTGGAAACTCAAATGAGATATTTTAAGATTAAATTTTAGATTTGAATATTAAATTTGTTAAAGTTTTTTTTTCTTTGCTGCTTGTAATTGAGGGCAGAGAGAGAGAGAGAAAAAAAATTAAACATTTAAATGTTTTTGAAAATGATTATAAATTAGTTTAAAGCTCATTTAATTTATTAAAGTTAGTTTTAAGAAATATATGAAATAAACAACTACAAAAAAATAAGCAAAAATATATTTAATATAAGAAGAGCACATGAAAAAATTAATGCAAATAATTCCTGTCATAAAAATTAAATTATTGGGTAAATCTTTTTGAAATTTTATTTTTGTTAGTGGCTGTTAGTTTTTAATAAAATGTTTTATCTTTTCTGGAATATCTTCCATTAGAGCATTTGTTATGTTATTGATTACTTTGTTGAAATGAGTCCACTTATTCTTAACATTATTTTATTTTTGGTTAAGTTTTAAGTGTCCTTTAAATGTTTTTGCTAAGACAAAACACCTCTCAAATGGGCAAAGTTTCCTCCTTCCAAAAATGTAGGGATTTTTTCTTAAAATTCGTCTGTCAGCAGTCCTACACAGGAAAAATATGATCTATTAAACGATTTATCAAAGATAAAAACTATTCCAATTAATTTTTTAATTGTAACAATTATTCAATTGATCAAAATTCAAATCTTTTAATATTTTTACTAAAAATAAAATAATTTATCGGTTTTTTTCTTATTGCAACGTTTAATAATTTAATCAAATATAAATAAAAATAAGTGATAATTTGAATAATTAAATATACAATTTTTTTCATAGGTTGAATTTCAATTAATAAATTAACTGAATATGTATTATTCATAAATGAAATTGGATTTTAGATTTTTCTATAAAAAAATTGATTTTATTTTATTAAAATACTTTGATTTCATAATAAAAATATTTAAATCATTTTAAAAATCTGATTAATAATTTAATTAAATTTTTTTTCTGTGTGTGGTATTTTGTATTTATATATTTTTTGTATTTATATATGACTCAAAGAAAAATATATTTCATGACATACCTGGATTCGTAGCAACTTTTTCCATTATGAATTTGTATTCATATGATTTTTTTTCAATTTCTATTTTAAGGAAAAATAATTTTATTCTTATAACAAAATTTAGCATATAATTATGTGGTATTTACACTTGCTCACAAGATGTTAACATTTTCCCATATAAGTTATATTGAGCTCAGAACTTAACATTTTTCAACATCTTTGAAAGATATTCCTATCTGATTTTGTTCCACCAAACATCTTTCGAGTATTTTAGTGTCATCACTAGAAAAATAACATGAAATTGAGAAAAAAATCCAGAAAGAATATAAACAATAAAATCATGGGAACACAACTAAAACTTTTCAAAAAATACAAATATTGACAAAAATTACGCAAATTGTAGCATTTATAATAGTTTTTATTGCTCGATGGCAATACTTAATAAAAATTATTGATTATTTTTGATGATTATTTAATATTTCTCTTTTTTCGTCAAGCTTTTTCTTTCGACCACGTGACATTTTCATTGATGATAGATGTTAAATGCTGCAAGTGTGAACAAATATTTCATATTTTCAACATCTGCCATACATTCCCCGAAGATGTACGCAAGTGCGAAAACCGCATGCACCAAGTATGCACCAATGTTTTTCGTGTGTACTCTTTAGATGAGTTTTGATAGGAAATTTATTGAAATCTTTATAATTAGTTTAAAAGCTTTTCGATAGTCACAAATCGTTACTTATTTATAGAAATGAGTTTATTTAATTAAAAATAAATAAATTTAAATAATGTCAACAAAATATTGTGATAAAATTGTTGCTAAGGTTACGTCTTCATACCATAATGTACACTAGTGCATATTATCATGCACGCACATCAATTTCTTAGACAAATTACTCAAAAGTAGGGCTAAAAAATTTCTAAGGTGCTACATATTAATTCTTTAAATTATTTATTGACTTCATTTAAAAAATTTATAACAAAAAAATTAAAATGTACATTGATTTTTTATTGTAATTTTATAGTTTAATGCTGCAAAATTGCAACATGTTTGGAAGGTCAAGTTTATTTTTTATTTATGTAACATTTAATTTATTGGGGGTGGCTTTTTCTTTTAATTTATTAATTTGTCTTTTTGTTAATTTTTGATTTTTGATTTTTCTTAAGAAAGCCTCGAATAACTCCTTCCGAACAGTTAATTTTTCGTTCAATTTCTCCGTTAGAATGAATTAAAAAATTTAATTTGAAATTTTTCCTAGTCTGTAAGAAAAGTTCCTTTAAGAATTCTTTAAGCTGATGAAATTTTCCAACTAAAAACAAAAATATTTCCAGTAAATAGAAATGTTATCATCAGAAACTTCGCTTAAGTGAAACAAACAACTAAAACTTGATTATTATTATTATTATTATTATTATTTTATTTTTTTTGCAACAACTTTTTAGACAAATTTTTCTCGACTGCGTTTATAGGAATATTCCACTGAAATGATCATCAATATGTTCTGATTGCTAAATTAAAGAAAAAAGAAAACTACAATAGGAAGAAATAAATATTTCTTACATTGTTTTTGGTAAAAAGAAAAACATATATTTTAAATGCGTTTATAGGAATATGCACCAGTGTATAATAGCAATTAGAAAGTAGTAAAATAGCAAAATAAAAAATTAGCCTCACGTATCCCTCAAAACTTTAAAGTCCTCTAAAATGTAAAAACGCGAAATAGAAAACTGTCTATATCTTCATATGTATATGAAACTTATCATGTGTAAGAAAAATTTTTAAGTTTTGTTATACGATGTAATACTCAATGTAAATAAATTTTAAGTAGGTATTAATTACACTATCAATTTTGATAAGGAGCAGATAATAATTTATCATAACTCCCTTTGTAAAGTCCTTTAGAAAATTACTTTAAAACTAGTTTTATAGTCAGGCTACTAAATAGTATCACAACTAGGAAAAAAGTGGCAAATCTCTTCAGATAATTTCCAAGTCGTTTAGTTTCCTAAATTAACTTCAAGTCGATTTTTTTCGTTTTAACAACATTTATTTTTAATTAAAGAAAAAAATATATGTTTACAACATATTATGCTTAAAATTATTACATATATCATAAAAATGCAACAAATACATTAAAAGACATAAATGTACATTAAAGAGCCTCACGAATAAAGTTGCAAATGTACCCCTCTATATTATATCTGAATGTTTAAATTTAAGTGAGCTGGACCATTTTGAAAACACTTTTAAAAAAACGTATATATTTCTTTCAATATCATTATCAAAATTTTCTTTAAAAGAAAATTAATTTCAAATTGTTATAGAGGCATATTTTTCAATCGTGGAATATTAACATTTTACTAATGTTTTTTGTCATACTTTCTTTATTCAAACATACAATTTTATATATTTCGGAAATTTTTCAACATATATTTGGTTTTGATGTACTATTGGAATGATCTATTCTGACACTATTAAGGATTACACGTAATTAACCCTTTAACAGCAAGAAGTTAAATTAGCAATTTTTGCAAATAAATCACATAGAAGTATTTATTATACTTAAATCCAGTTGAATTTACGAAAAATATAATAAGAATCGAATTAAAGGGATTTTTGAAATTTATTCACTATTTTACACGAATTTATAATTTTTATGATCTAATTTTTATGAGAAATGATTTTTTTATTTTTCTGAATAAACATTTGTTTGACATGGAAATTAACTTAAATAATTATGGACGGGAAATACCAAAATATTTCTTGTGCAACTTAAGGATGAAATGAATACATATATCAAAAAGTATAGAATGAGACCTTTCCAATGATGCTCTAAAATATAAATTAAAATAGAAAATGCCCAAAATTTTCAAACTTTAATAAAATATTACCTAAAATAAAATTATAAAAAATTTTACTAAAATTTTGATTTCGTGAGAATAAAATTAAAATTAATTAAAAAAAAATTTGTTTACTTATTACATACGAGTATTAAACGTCATTTGTCTATATTATGTTGTAATTTTTTTACAAAAAGTAAAAAAAAATATTTACACTGTTGATCGAAAATCATATCTTTGGAGGTATTTTAAAAATGGTCCAGCTCAAGTGAACGAAATAATTAAACCGAAATATTTTGAAAATTAATTTAAAACATGTCAAACTTTAACATTTACAAATTTTTTTTTTCTCCATACAAATTAATGCACTTTAATGTACATAAATAACTACATATGTATATTATGTAATATCTAAACAACAATTTGCAATAGTACGCACATAAAAGTAATAAAATTTAACACTTTTTTTCTTACTTCAATAATGATCTAATACTTGCTCTATAAATGCTGTAAAGTTATATGAGACTTACGCTTTAAGTAATTGTTGAGTCTCACATTTTAAGTTTGTTCATGTCATTTGAAATAATCAAAAAATCTAAGCTTATTGTTTTGTCTTTTATTAAGTCTTACTTATAATTTCCCACCTTTTTTCATTTTCTTTACAAACAAACAAAACGATAAATAAAACCAATATGATCATTTATCACTCAGCAGTATTAAAGGAAACTCAATGTTAAAAGAAAAATGAAAAAAAAATTAAAGAAAAATTTAAAAAAAAATAAAGAAAATAAAATAAAACTGCGAACTTGTCGTCAAAATTTAAAACAATGGCCAACTGTTAAAACCCACAAAATTAAGGCAAACTCTTTAAAAAAATAAAAAATACAAAGACAATTTGCAGTCTAAAAGTTGCTATAAATGGAAGTAGACTGAAAATATTAACAGACAAAAAAAAATTCACTTAAAAATCACTCATGTGCATCTTGTGTAATAAAAAAATCTTTTTTAAGTAAAAAAGGGAAACAAATGTAAAAATATTAAAGCAAATTTAATCATATTGTTTGGATAATGAGTGAAAATCATTTGATTTTTTTTTATATAATAAAAACAAAAACCTAAAAAGTGATTGAATTTCAAGATTAAATTAAATATATTGAGTTATTTAATACATAGAGGTTTAATTAATTTAGTTTAATTAATTTGGTGAAAAATTATATTTAAATTTTAAAAAGTCAAATATTATAAGATATTTTATAAGCATATGGTCATTTAAATATTCAATTATTACTATATTTCAATATCAATTTTGCCAAAAAATATTTTAATATATTTTGAAGCTTGTTTTAAATAGTTTCCGAAAAAGTAAAATCATAACTTTCGATTCAATAAATTGGAAGTAAAAATAATATAATTTCTTTAGGTATGATAAAATTCTTTGATGATATTTCTCACTTCTTTGAATGTGATTTTTATATAGATTTGGCAAAAGTTAAGATAAACTTTGAATTAAGAATTTATATTTAAAACAACAAACAATTTATTATCTATTTGAATCAAATTCAAATAATATCACTCACTTTGTGTTCCTTTCACTAAAGGTGTATGTTTGTAATTTCAGCCATATTTATGTGAAACCTTTTAGGTAAGGGAATCGAAATAATAAATCAATATCAATTTGTTCGTTGAAATCAACTTTTTGAAAGCACCCAATAAATTAGGAACATCTTTTACACATTAGTACACCACATAAACATTCAAGTATATTATTATTTAAAATAAATTAATTCGATCTATAAACAACCCAGATATGGACATAAACCTCCCAATTTAATTTTTCTTTCTTATATCATTGAAAGCTAATGGATTTTTTATACTCAGACGGCAATTCCAAATTTAAAGGAGTAATGCACATTGACAAAAAAAATATAATAATGAAATCAATTGAAAAAATCGCTATAATACAAAAAACTATACCTCTAAAAAATCGCAAAAAGAAATTGTTAGAAATACTAAAAGAAAATTAAAAAGGACAGATTAAAACAGAAAGAAAATCAAAAATTACCAAAAATCACTAAATTACAAAATGTAGCCAAGGTACAAACATTCTAAAAGGTACAGAATAATGAGCAAAAGAAAAAAATCTATAAGTTATAATAAAAAAGAAAATAGTAAATTAAAATACACGTAGAATTTAAAAACCACTAGCAATACAAGACAAAATCGCTGAAAAAACTCAAAAACTCTTTAAATCCTAAAAAATAAAATCGCTTAAATATAAAAAGGCACTAAAAATAAAATAAAAAAATCGCAAAAAAGATTTTATATTATAAATAGAATTCTTATAAAATCAAAAAAAAAAAAAAAATGTACACCGAGAAAAAAATGCATACATTTAAAATTTTTTTCATAAATATTATAAATCGAACATGATTCTTTTCCCAAAATTTTTCTTTAAGAAATAAAATTATGTTCATAGATATTATTAAATTGTTCATAATGAAAACTTTAGGAATTTTGCAAAAATTTTGTTAAATCTTTGATTTAGTTTTATTACGTTTGATTTCAAATGGTAAATATAAAACGTTTTACTTGAAAATATTTACAACAAATGCGTTAAAATGGCAAAATTCCAAGGAAAATCTTTTAAAAAATAATATTTAGAAATTTGCATAATTTTCCTCGCATTCTGCTGCACATCATTTTAATAAAAATCACTTCTGTTCTCTTGCGAAGAAAATTTCAAACATATTTTTACAAATTGAAAATATAAATGAAAATTTAAACAATTTTTTTAGTCTTCTTGACTAATGATTCATTTGAAGAAATATAAAAAAAGTTTTAATCCTTAAGAAATTATGCTTAAATATTATGAACTGAAATCAATGAAAATAAATTTTTATATTTATGTACAAACTGTGTAGTCAAACGCAATGTCAATCTAAATTGCGAAAATTTACTAAAGTAAAAACAATTTACAAAAAAAAAAAAAAAAACGAAAACGAAAAAAATGCAAAATTAAAAAAAAAATCGCAAGATTTAAAAATTTTTTAAAATAGAAAAAAAAGCTTTAAAAAAATTTTAAAAATTAAAATGCAAGAAAATTGCACAAAAAATCATTAAATTAAAAAAAATCCCCAAAAGGCAAAAAAATCACTAAAAATACAATAAAAAACTCAATATGAAAAATTGTACTTCAAACAAATTTCTGCAAAATCTTTATAAATACAAGAAAAAATCGATTTAAGAAAAAAGGTCTTTAAATTATAAAAAATCGTAAAATTGCCAATAATTATTGAAGTCGAAAATAAGTTGAAAGTAAAGTAAAAAGAAAAAAACGCTGAATAAAAACCAATAATCAAAAAAAAAAAAAATACCATATTTAAAAAAAATCACTAAAAATATAAAAACAACAACCACTGAAATAAAAAAAACTTGAAATGAAAAAATTTTTAGTTTAAAAAATCACTATAAATACAAATATAAATTTGCTAAAAGCAAAAAATTTTTTAATTTATAAAAATCGTCAAATTACAAAAAAAAAAAAAAATCACCGAAGATTAAAAAATCGCAAATTAACCAAAAAATTCTATTATGCAAAAAATGTATTCCAAAAAAGTCGCTAAATTACTAAAACATTTGTCACTTAACACTGTTAAAGTGTAAATGAGATTCTCAACTAGCGAAAATATGTAGCTATTTAAATATTTTTTATTTGAAATACATATTAAATTTAAAAAAGAGTTTTTCGACAACGAAAGACTTAAGCAACAAACTTTCAAGTAGAGACAGCGTACGAAAAAATTAGTGCATACAATTCAGCTTATAAATATGAAACCTTCACAAATTGGTTTTTGAAATTTTGTTTTTTTAAAGATCATTATATTCAGGTTTTAAATTTAAAAGAAAAATTAATTTTTTATTCGTTTTTATTAAAATATTTGATATTTTCTGGTATACCCTAAATTAGAACTTTTTCGTTTAACTTTTTGTTGTAATGCCTCCATTTCATTTTTAATTCTATTACATTTTTTTATTCAGCCTGAAATATTCTTTAGACATTATTTTTTTCTATGATCCAATACATTTGAAATGGACTGAGTTCTGAACAATTTAGTGGATTGGACTTCTTTGATACAGAGCAGCACTATTTGTTTGATACCACTCAGTTACTTTTTTGTTGTAATAATGAGAACATAGATAAGGCCAAACAAATTAGAATTCATTGTATTTTCTAACGATAGGAATCGATAGAATCTTTTCTGACGGTACTCATTTGTCTAAATTTCTCTGTTAAAAGTGTCATTTCTTATGAATAAAGTGCTTTTTTCCTCACATGTATAAATGTCTTGTCAACCCAAATGTTGCTTCAACAATTTCGATTTTTTTAAACGATATTTATGTGACAAATATCCCATAATATTGGTATAAAATTAATGACCAGAATGTTTTAAAAGTAGTAGTACGAAATTTTTATTATCCTTTGAGTAAATAATTTGCATCCTCTCTTTTCTCTAGCATTCTTATTAAGAACTTTTTTACTTCATGGGTCTTTTGGGCTAGCTTTTTTTAACTTTTCTAATCAAAGATACAGAGCAATTTAAAGAATGAGTTATATTCCATCCAGAGATGTAGAGATTTTCTCTTAAAATTTATATTATTTTGTTTGCTATCTTACAGTCTGTAGATCAACTTTTTCTTCGGTTAAAAGGATTACTTTCGGTGATCATGAAATCTTTGTATTTTGTATGACACAAAAAGAACTGAATTTTCCAACTCACCTGCACTCCTAGCAATTGTTTTATGTGATCCACATATGTTTTAGTTATAAACAGTGTTGCCAGTTTAGCCTTTTTAAGGCTAAATTTAGCGTTTTTATTTTGCTTTTAGTCTCAACTTTTTCTTTTTAGCTGCTAGTTTTTTCAGCTCTTTTTGATTCTTAAAATTGACTTAAAAAGTCTAAAATATTATTTCTGTTTTTATTTTTATAGAATCATACATTTAAGCATTTTTGTATATTTATTCTTACAAAAAAAGCGAGATTATTTATATTTAATAAAAATTTTCGCCTGTAGCGCTTCTTCCTGCATATCAAAAGTAACTTTATTAATTTTATGGACTTATTTTTTAATATACTTCATTAACCATAGAAACTATTTATAAATATTTTCTTAAAAAAAAAATATCAAAAACTAATAAGAACGTTAAAAACTATGCTTTTTGATTAAAAATAATAATAATAAAATTTTTCTGGCCTTATTTTTTGTTGGAGAATTTAACCTTTTTTGACCTTTTTTAAGTAAATTTTAGCCTCCTGGCAACACTGGCTATAAATTTAAATTATTCGTTTGCATGAATTTTGTTAAACTTTAATTTTAGGTAAAACTTATTCTGCTATTAAAACAAAATTTTGCTCATAGTTACTGAGAATATTAGCAAATATAAACAAGTTAACGGCTTTAATTTCTTTTCACGTACAATAAAAATTATAAGCCTTAAAGTGTGCACAGATTTTTTAATGCGCAGTCAACAACTCAAATCAGAAGACTTAAAAAACAAACTTCAGAAAGAATTCAATAGTTTAATAATTGCATTTATTGCAATTAGAAAGAATTTTGATTTCTAATAAGAATTTTTCTTAGAAATTCTCTACAAATATTCTCAGCCATTTGTCTACTTAAATAGACAAAAATTACCCTTAAGCTAAAAGCATTAAATAAATGTTAATGTTACATGTCATATATTGTCATATATCAGATAATACTTACATACATATTTGTTAAAGGAAAATATTAGATGGGAATTTTACTAAAAGAAAATTATAAAATATTTTTTAAACATAAAACTTACCCATAGCAATTTAGTTGAAATTAAATAAATAGATTTCTATAAAAATTTTCAAACAAGTTTTTATTTTGGTAACTATTTTTTTTTTCTTTTTTTTTTTGCCATAAAACTGGATCAGTTTTTTGTGTATAGAAAAAACGAGCGTTTTTAAACCACATAGAAATAAGATAGAGAAAAACCCAACTGGACATTAGTTTGGTCAAAAAAATTGAACAAAAAATTTAATAAAAAAAAAAATAATAATAATAAATAAAATTGTTTGCTGCTTGTTTGTTTAGGTTAAAAATATAAGATTTAAAGATTATACGAATATATGGAATGAAATAAATTTTGAAAAATAATTTTTTTATAAAACAAACTTAAAATAGAGCAATATTGCTTTTTCTTAGAAACTGTATTATTAAAGAATACAATTAGAGCATTGTTGTTACTTACTTAAATGCAGTTGTAAAACTCCTACACAATATGTCAAGAAATGTTAACTTTTAATTGTAAGTTTTTTTTTTTTTGTTTGTAACAAAAGAAGTGAAGTTGTAACGTATGCTTAGCCAGTAGCAGTATCTAGTTTCTAATGTCTTGTTTTTGTATTATGCATTTTAAACTATTGTTTTAAATTATAGTTAAGAAACCACAAACTAACTGCTCTATCAAACTAGGTACCGCTTAAGTAATTACCTTTGTATACCAGATCTGTTACATGTAATGGTAATTTAAGATTTATTTTATAGTTTTAAAGGAATTTACAATTGTTGTGGAATGTAAATTTTAAAAGAAACCTTTCACTTAATTTATAAAAAGGTAAAAATTTAATTAAAAAAAATATACATCAAACATGGACGCCTATAAGGGCATATAAACCATAAAGAAAATTTTATAAGAAACTGTAAAAACTTCAAAAAATCATAAAACTTTATCGTTTTCCTACTTTTTTTCAATATTTGGTAAGATTTATTGAACATATATTTGTATGCAAAGTGTTGCTAAAAAATTCGGTTTATAAAATTTAAAATTTTGAGGCTGAAAATAGCTTAAAATGGATTAAAGGCTTATATCCATATATTTTTGTAGAACAATAGTAGTCATAAATGTTTATAAATGCTTTATATTAATCACAATTTCATTAAAATTCGAACCATCTTCCTAAAATAACTTTAAAGTGTATAAGTCCAATATAATTGCTGGCATAGTAAAAAGTTTTATCACAGTTGATCCATAATTAACCATAGCTACCATATAGCATTTTTATTCGAACACAAATTATTCGATTATTCTTTTCGAATGACCAAACATTTTTAAATCTAGAATAAAAAATATTCGATAATTTTTTAACGATTAATCGAATAATTTTTCAAAACGAGTTTTTGTTAAATTAACCATAGCTCCCATATAGGATTGTCACTCGAACACAAATTATTCGATTATTCTTTTCGAATGAGCAAAAATTGTTAAATTTAGAATAAAAAAATATTCGATAAATTTTTAACGATTAATCGTGTAATTGAATAATTTTTCAAAACGAGTTCTTGTTAAATTATTATGCCTTTTTGAAATTATAAATGTAAAAGGTTTTGTTTAGTTGAAAAATCCTGTTGAAAATGATTGAAAATTTCGTTGGGATATACAAATCTCTCATTTGCAGCAATAACGTCATAACTGAAAAAAGGCCAATTTTCACTCATGCCTAATGTGTTTTATTTTATTGTTTATTATTAACTACTGTTTATTATTAACTATCATAGAATTCAAATTTCATAATCTATAGTGTATTCCTGGCAACAACGTATTATTTCATTTATGTGTTGGCTATTATCTAGTTAACATCGTAAAGTTTCCTAAAAAAAAGTGATTAAATTTTACCTAATTTTATTTTCATTCAAAATTTTAAAAAAAATATGTATCAATTTAAAAAAATAAAAATGTGTCTCCTGAAAACATAGATTTTTTAAGTTGTGACGTTGTTGCAGCAAATGAGCGCAATGTGTAAACCACGTTTTAATAGGTTTCGGATTAAAGCCTTTTACGGACACTGAAGTCTCTGTATTATTTAGGAAAATAATATAGAATAGTTTTTCCAAGGTTAAATTATTATTAAATTCTGGACATCTTCCAGCTCATATTAATTTTTTTTAATATTCAACTAAAAGTGAAACAAAAGTATATACAAAAACTTAATTTTTGAGAATTTTTCATTTATTATTTATTTCAAAAATTATTTTAATGATTCAAGTGATGTGAAAATAATCAAAGATTCTGAAATGTATAACGATGGTTTGTTAACTGAACTCAATCAATAAATAATATAAAAAATTAAAAGAAAATAGGTTTTAGCAATATTGATTATCATTGACCTTATTTAGAAAAATATATAAAGAACAAAAAAACCATTTTGCTTTTAACGCTATGTATTGCTACCATCAATAGTAAGTTAAGCGATTGTTTTAAATCCAAAATGTTTAATTATGTTCCTTATGAATGATAATTTTATAATTTAATTACACAATTTGTCTGTAATTTGAATGTGATCTCAGTTTTTTAATATATTTTTGATTTTTGCTTTATGTTAACAAAACAAAAAATGTATTTAAAAAATACTAGTTTCTGCATTTCTTTTAACTTGTAATTAATTAATCGAACAATATATTTTATTCTTTATTCATTCCATTAATAAAAGAAAATTCAAATTTTATTCGATCACAAGAATAATTAAAAAAATTATGAAATTTTTTTCGATCAATTTCAATGTTGAATACTTGACAACCCTACTCCCTTATAAAACCTTCTTTTGGGAATTAGGCGCATAGTAAATGTAATATAAATGGTAATATCACGATGTTATTACATATACATATGTTTTACAGAAATATAATTAACACCATCAAATCTTATAATAACCGATTGATAATTGACCATGAAAGACCCCCTCCACAAATATTAAAAACACATGGTGTAGGGTCAAATGATGAAAAAAATTTTTTTAACAATTTTTGTTGGTTCTATTTACTCAAATTAATAAGAAATAAGTTGTTCAATAATTTATTGAAGAACAAATTTTCAAAAGGAAAATAGGGAATTTTCTTCTAATAAAAAATATTTCTAGTACTCAAATAAAATAAATGCAAGAAAAAACGAAAAAGATATAGAAAAGTTTTCTCAAAAAATTGTGAAATTGATTCCGTTTTCTTTTAACATTTTTCCTTTGTTCGCAAAAGAACAATTAATTAATTTTCAATAAAGTTCGTTTCCTAAGTTTTTTGTTTGTCTATATTTTTCATTTGCATTCTTTCATTTTACAAAAACTGTTAATTTATTTTTAACAAAGTTTGTTTTTTAAATCTTTTGTTTATCTATTTCTAAGTTTTCCTTTATATTAAAAAATCTTTATGTTTAAATTACAACATTTTGAGAAAAACAAGTTTTTCTAATAAAATTTTATGGTTGCTGTCTTTTTTTATAAAAAAAAAATCAACAACTTTACAAAGGTGTTAAAGAAAGCTCTTCAAACGCCTTTGAGGTTTTTTATTTAAAGCCAGACTCCACATACTCAAAAAAGTGAAATGTATAAACTCTAACTTTATTAAAAAAAGTCTTCTAAAATAAAATAAAAAAACTAGTTAGTTTTATAAAATATCTTTACCGTCCAAGAAAATATATAAAAAATTATGTTTTATTTAACACTTACTAAAAAAAAAAAAATAGGCGCTAAATGTAGTTTTATTATACCAAAAGGGTACTTAAATTGTTTTTGTGTATTTTGTTTAAGAAATAAGGGAAATAAAAGAAATTGAAAAAAACATACAGCTGGCTTAATGAAACTTAAAAAAAAATATAATAAAAAATATAAAAGAATTAGAAATATACAACAGCGAGTCAAAAAAGATTAGAAATAACCAAAACCAAGATTTGTCTGAATAGACAGACAAACCTTCAACAAGAAAAACCACAAAATGTTTAACGAAAGAAAAAAAAAACTTTGAATGGAACTAAACATGACCTGAAACATTAAGCATAATGTTTGAAAGAAGAAAAAAATTGTTGAACAAAAAATTAACCCTAAAATGAGCTTGAAGATCTTACTAGTTAAATTTTGTTTTAAATAAAAACTACAAACCAAAATTAATCCTAAAATGATAACATTTTTTCTTTTATTTTATTGTCTTCGAAAAAAATCTGTTTAAGATTTAAACTTTAAAAAATTTCAAATCAAACTGCAACTGGCAAGAAAACCGTCATTGTATTAAAAAACCTTTAACGGCTAAAACAAAAAGTAACCGAAATAAAAAGAAGCAAGTAAACTAAAAACAAAAGAGTTGAAAGGAAATTAGTAGAAAAACCAAAAAAAAAAAAAAAAAACAACAAAAAGTACTAGCTTGGAAAAAAACACAAACACCACAAAAAAAAAAATAATAATAAAAAAACAAAAACAATGACTTTTTTATAGCTAACTAACTGGCTGGCTTACAGACTACATTACTTAAGTCTTGGCTTTCCAACAAAGTCTGTTTGCTTTTTTTCTTTATTTATCAAGACATACAGCCAGCCTGTTAACATCACTCTGACTGATATTTATACAATTAAACGAACAATTGCCGTGTATTTGCTTCATACTTCAAAACGAACTCTTTCCAAAACAAAAATTTTTATTTGCAGCCAAAATACTACTTCGAAAGTTATACACGATTTCTCGTTGCCTAAAGAGTTGTATTCGCCATTAAACCAGTTCTTAGGCCACCTAAGCTGTCTTTTTAGTCTCTTTTTTATTTTTGTTCAAGATCTTTAAGGTTTGTCTGTCTTACTTGTTGATTTGTCATACTCTTGAGTTTCTTTAGAAAAATGTTAATATGTGTGTTGTTATAACAGTCAAATGTTTGAGTGTATGTGTTAAACCAACATGGCCGCCGTTTTTGTTTAACACAACAAATACAAACCAGTTTGAGTTGGGCTTGAGCAGAGTTTTATTTTAACTGAAATCCATACAGTAAAAATAGTTATGTACATTTTAAAGTCCCAGTTTAAGCGGTCCACAAACTACACAATCCACAGACCACAAAAATCTATTAATCCAAAATACACAAATTCCACTATAGGATACACATAATCAGGCTGTTATTAGTTCATCCAAAAACCTTTTTTTATATTTAAATTGACCCCACAACTAGCAGATATCAAAAAGTACAATCAAAATAATATAAAATATCATTCAAATGATTTTTGAAGGCAAAAATAGTTTCTGATCTTAAATTGTTATTTTTGCTATTTTCTTAACAGAAAAAGCAAAAATTCTTCTTTTTTTCTTTTTCTTTAAAATTTGCTACATTTGTTGGGGTAACACTTTACAAGTTTGAGTTTCAAAATTGATCACTTTGTTTAAAAAAAAGAAATCCAAATTTATTTATATTCTTGGGAGTTCATTGAATCAAAGGTGTATCAGATATTTTTAATATTATATATAGGTACTTTAATAATTGCCTTTGAATATATTTTAAAATGCTTTATTTAATATTAATAACATTGATCAAAGAAAATCAGAATTTATTTATATTTTTTGGAATTCCTTGAATCAGAGAAAAATCAGATTTAATATAAAACAAAATTGTAAATGAACAGAGTATATATATATATATATATATATATATATATATATATATTAATCTTGAAAATTTAAAACTTTATAATCAATATAAAATTCAGAGATCAGTAAATCAGCAAATTGTAACATTTTTATTTTTATCTATAATTTTAATAATAACATTTCCAAATTATTCAAACATTTATTTCAATATAAAAGAAAAACTTTGTCACAAAAAAATTATATATTTGGAGGACTTTACTACTCAATTATATTTAAAATCAAAGTTTTTTTCAGTTTATTAATTAAATATTAAATTTTTAATTTAAAGATCGTTAAAAATTAAAATTTGAACTACATTTATATTTTATAAAAATTAGATAATTATTCTATTAGTGGAAATTATATTTATTTTTTTTTGTTTCTAACTTTTAAATTTCATAAAATAATCCTAACCATATAATTTATATTTTTTTAAATTTTTTGAACATTTTTTCCTATTTTTTTTTTTTAAACTCAATTCTCATTTAAATCGAATGCATCAGTTATATATATAATTTAAAATAAATTCATGACAAATGTGTGCAAAAGATATGAAAAGCTGTGGCATGTTTTCAGGGAATGAAAAAATAGATATGGAATAGCAAATAATGCTTTTAAAAAGACTTTAGGAATATATCTCATATTCCACTTTAAACATGTATTATTTTTTTCCAAAAATTTCGCATAACTTTGATTTTTGATTTTAGCAATTTGTTAAAACATCTTATCTTAAAAATAATGAATTTTTTAACTTTTTACTGGATTTTATTAAATTAAAATATAAACTAAATGATAGCAATAAATAAAATTTTAAATTTTAAAATTATTTTATAAATACTCTCTGCTACAAAATATCACTTTTTATTTTCACTTAAAAATGACCCAGCCCTGGCTTCTTGAAGACATCGCGTAACAATTTTCAAAAATTTCGAACCATTCTCCAAAATTTTAAGATATTCCGAAAAAAGACGTTTTGATGATAGTTTTGCACTAATGATCCGTAGCTCACTTAATTTTAAATCAATTTTTTTATTTTCAAATTGATTTATAAAACAGAAGTACATAGCTTTTTAATTAAATTAAAATATATTATATATTCCATATAAACAAAGACTTATTCAACAATTATACTTTAATATAATTTTTTTGGATTTTTTTTCTTTAATACCATATATATTTGTTTAAAAAGTTTTTAATATCTTGCGAGATATCTTGCTTTAAAATTGCTTAAAATCCCAAAATATTATTAAAAAATTCTTCATGTATGTTAAGACAAAGTATTTTATTTTATATTTTATTTGGTGCATACTTTTTAGGGCAAAAAAAGAAAAATATATGAATTTTTGCATAATTTTAAAAACTTGCAACTGTTGTTATGTTTACAAACAAAAATTTCTTTAAAAATTATATAGGTTTTTATAGAAAAGTTTATACTAAATTGCAGTTAAATTCGAAAAATTTTGTAAACAAATTTGGTTTAAAAATTTGCTTTTAATATTTAATGAAAACATCAATAAATGTGTACGATGGAAAAGCTAGATTCTACTACTTTCTAAAAAAAAAAAAATGAAAATAGAAAATGAAAAACTCAAAAAATTAAACAATTTTTTAGCGTACCTCAAAATTAGGAGGATGCATTGAAAATTTTTTAAACTGATTAATGATGTGTTTAAGAAGGCCTACAACGTATACTATGTTATTTCTCGAGTGATTTTTTTACTTTACCAGGATGATATTAAAAGAAAAACAATTTATATACATAATTTCTTATTAATTTAAACTATTTTAATTTTTATTTTAAGTAAAACATTTTATTAAAAATTTTTTCTTTTTGTATTATTTCTTTCAGGTCCTTTGGCATCTGGATGCTTTTCGTCGCTCGTTTCGTTCTCTCAATCAACATGTTTGCAGTGGTCAAGATTGTATTTTTTGTGCCTTAAAGGTAACTGCCTCCTATATATTTTTAATATTTTACCATCCACAATGATCTTGTATTTATTAAAGGCAGCCTAAGGTAGGCAACAGTTTTTTATCTAAAAAGTTTGTTGCCTATTTTTGCTGCTAAATACTAGCAGTCATTGTGTAAATATACTTTATTTTTTAAACGATATACAAAATAACAATAACAAATACAAAATGCATTGTTAATTTTGTTTTTGGAAATAATTTTAACAAAAGCCCCCTCTAACACATATCTTTATAAAGTAATATAAAACTAGGCAACAGATTTTTTTGGCAAGATAATATTCAGTTTAAGCCATTGAAAGGTATTAAAATCTTAATTAAAATACAAAAAATATATAAAGAATATATAAATAAAAGTCACATCTATTTTTAAATAACTAAATGAAATTTGGTTAGGAAAACATTATTTTGATATTAGAATAACTTTAATTAATTTTTTTTACAACATATTTCTAAGATTTTATAAAATTTCTCACCATTTATTAAACAATTCAATTTTCTTCACTTTTGAAACTTTTTTACTTTTAAATTTATTTGGTCAAGAGATAATTTTTCTTTCATTTCCCCCAAGTCATTAATTACATAAAAGTAAATCAACTTTTTTAATTACCAGCATGTAATTACATTTAATATCTAGTTAGCACTTAATTTATTTAATATTTTTGTAAATTGCGTAAATGTCACTTTAATTCTGCCCTCGTTTCAAAAAAAAAAAAAAAAACATTAATCATGTTTATTTATATTTTTAACCCTATAATTACATGCAAATAGCCTTAAAATTCTCAAAAACAAAATATCAAGTACTCACTAAGCATTACAGGTAAATTTAAATAATTATTGTTTGAAAAATTCACACTCATAGATCCTTTTCGGAAGAAAACCATAAAACTCAACCCAAAGAATGTTATATATGTAAATTCTTAGGAAAAACACCTCATATTCACATTGTTTTATTACCGAAAAAAAAAATTCATTACAATTCAGGGAAATTTTGAATGGAGGTGGTGGTTGCGTATGTGAATGTATTTTAAGTTCTGGTTAAATAGTAACGGTATTTACACGGTTTAGTTGTAGGAGGAAGTAGAAATTTGCCATTGTAGTTTAAGGATGTATAAGTGATAAGATAAATCCTGTGAATTTTTCAAATGAAATTGAGGGAAAAAACACATAGTTTTAAGCAGAAATTTGAGAAATTATTTGGAAATAAAATTTATTGTTGAAGTCTTTTTTTTTTGGATAAATATTTTTAGATGAATTAAAAAGGGGGATTTTAATAAATTTATGCAAAAATGATATTAAAATAAAAAGCAAAAAAATAATTAAAATTAAATAAATTAAAATAATATTTTCTCATGTTCGAGTTTCACATTCTCAAAAGTCTAAACCTTTCTCTATAAATATTTAATTAAAATTTTGGCTAATGAGTTTATAATCAAATACATTTTACTTTGCATAAAAGTTTTTACATATTTTTTCCATAAAATTTCTAATTTGTTTTTATGTTTTTTTTTTTTTTTTATAAAATTGTTAAATAAATTCTCACTTTTGTGTCTTTGTATTTTAATTCTCATTTATTTGCCTATAAAGTTTGCTGCTTAAATCTTGCGCTTAGCAATTTTTTAATTTGCAAACCGGTTCATTTTATTTTTGCAAAAGGTTAAATAAAAATCAATTGTGTTGTTGTGTTTTATTAACAAACTCAAAATGAAGATGATCAGTTAAACAACCCTAAGTCAGAGCTAAAATCAAACAATTATAAAACGTGACTAGAAATGTTGACTAAAATAACACAACAAGACTAGACAAATGCTCCAATCAACAATCAAACTTGGAAAAAAACCCATTTAGTTATTTAGATATTTATAGTAACAATCCAAGTAATAAATAAGCTATGGCAAACAAATATATATTTATATATAAATTTTACTTTTCATAAATCCCTAAGAAAAACAAAAGACTTAAGCAAAAAACTTGTCTAACACATTTCCCTCTTTACTTGACTGACTAAGAAAATCCCATGAAATCAAGCATATAAAACATAACACACATGTCAGTCTTAAAGTAAATTTTTATTTAAAAAAAATCCCTATTTTTCTTCTTTGTTTTTGTGTTCACCTAACAAATTGGGTGTGGGAAATCTTGTTAAATTAAAACACACATACGCTCATCACCATTAAACAATTAAAATTTTTATAAATATAAAACAACACGCACATGTTTTTAACATTTTCTAAAACAGAAATTTTCTACAAAGATTTAATACACATTAACAACAATTCATTTACTTTAGTCACCTGAAGTATTTAGTTAGGTTTGTGAAAAATACCTGGCCATACATATGTATGTAGACAAAGTACTACATGTGTGTTAAATAGCCAAAGGAAAATTATTATTTGCTTTTAGATTTTAATGAAAAAATCACGCACTTTGTTTTTTTTTTTTTGCTGCTTAATATAAGCATTATTTTTTATTTTGTTATAAAAATAAATAAGTTGCTGTTTTTAAGAAAAATATTTTGTTTATCATTTTTAAAATATATGTACATTACCTATACTGGGAAATAAGGGGGGGGGGAGCTAAGTATAATTGTGTGAAAAATTTAAAAGGGGTATATTTATTGTTGTCTGCTGAAAAGTCAAAGGTTTTGAGAAAAATATTAATTAATTAATAGTAAAATAATAAGATATAATAAAAACATATATTAAATAGAATTTCAAGGGTCTTTAAAAAATTATAACATTCTTAAGAATTTTTAAATGAAATAGGTTCAATTAAAAAATTTATAATTACATTAACTCAAAGCTTTAATTTTATTATTATTGGTTTGAGAAAGTTGTTAAAGATGTTATATCACACGATATTAAATATTGTTCTCTAAGGACACGTTATGCCAATTGAATTATCATGGTTTGTTTTGAATAGTTTGACATACTTTTTTTCTTCTCTTTTGTATAAAATTTAGTATAAAATTTAGAACTTTCGTAGAAAGTAAAAGCACAATGTGTACTAATAAAAATTTCAATGAGTTTCGTATTAAAAGAAATTTAAATATTTAAATGTAGCAGTAAAAAATTTTAGGATTTATTAAAATAATTTTAATATTCTGAGCCTAAACAATTTTAATATTTTATTTGCAATTAATTACACGGTGCTACAAAATAAAAAAATTTAATATACTTGGAATGCAACATAGTGTAGTTTGTACGTATGGGTGAGTAGATTATACAATTTTTAAAATTTTTGATATACCCCCAAAATCGGGAGTTGTATCCAAAATACCGATTTTTCGTATTTTTAGGAAATTACAGCTACTTTTGACTTATACTATTAGAAAGAAACTATCTTTTTCATATTTTTCCTTAATACTATATTTTGTTAGGAATAAAATGTGCTATCGTTTGATAAAATCAGATGAGAATTTTAGAAAATATGATTTTTTCACAATTGTAAAACTCATAAAATCCTTTTGTTTTAGTGTATTTTGTTGTTGTTAAATTTTGCATCATAAATATGATATTAGAAAAAGATATAAAATATACGCTTTTTAATAATGTGTGGTTCAAAAATGGCTGCAAATTTCAAAAAATACGAATAAAAAATAAAAAAATTGAATTTGTGTCTTTAATATCTTACACGCAGAGAAAAAATACAGTTGTATTAACCATAATCTAAGAGCAATATTATGATTGGAACGTATGATAACAGCTAAAATAAATATGATTATAAATAATAACCGTTATGATTCCATTTTATCATATTGTGTCCGATTTTATAGTTCGTTTTTTCATGTTATAGTTCCTAGTACATTATTATCCCATTCTATCAGATTATGATTTTATTTTATTATATTATTATTCCATCTTATCATATTATTATCCCATTTTATCATATTATTATTCCATTTTATCGTATTATTATCCCTTCCTATCTTATCATTTTATCATATTATTATTCCATCCTATAGTATATTAAAATAAAACAAATTAATTCAAAACATGATGTTTTTATAAACTGTTCATTGAATCCTTTACATTTGCTTCAAAATAATAGATAAAGAGTGCTTATTGATCATGTTAATACATGTTAATTAAAGTTATTTATTTATACCATCATATATTATGTAAGATAATATAAGACATTTTTTATTAACTGAACCCTTTAATAGTAGTTAATCAATATCCTATATTGCTAGAATCACACCAAATATAATAAAACCTTGTCTATTTATATTAATTCATGTATAAACTAAATGAGAATTATAATGCAGATGGAAAACAAACATTAAAAACAAAATATATTCAAAAACAATAAAATTATAAATTTTTCAACCATATTTGTAAAAAGCATATTTATTTGTAACATTTTATTGTTATGGGAATAATAACATCAATATGGTTTTGAAAAAAAAAATGGTTTAAGAACAAGGAAAACGATATATAATATTTAATAGTTGTAGAAATAATGATATTTTTTATAAAATTTTGTTTCTGATAAAAATATTCAAAAACATAAAACTTATGTTGTCACTGAAACACTGAACACTGAATGATAAAACTGAAACAAAAATATTGTTATCATGAACACGGTATTATTAAATTTAATGAAAATTAACAATGAGAATATAATATTGTTGTAGTGACAATGCTGTAACCATGTTTTTTCTCTGCAGTACACAGTTTTGTTATGAAAGTTTAGAAAACTTCAATCTGTTAACAAATATATATATATATATATTATATAACTCCCGATTTTGTAGTATATCGAAAATTCTAAAACTGTTATAATAATCTACTAACTGCACTATATTACATTCCAAGTGTTTTTCACTGTAACAAAGTGTTATTCACTAAAAATTAATTTGTAATAAAGTTTCAATATTTTTGTACAAAGAAATATTTTTAGTACTAAAAATATTAATATTTATAGAACCAAAAATTATAATATTTTTGTTTAATAATTTACGTTGGTTTATTCAGTACTAAAAAATTTGAATATTTTTTGGTACTAAATTTGCTAATTTTCAGTATTTATAAAACTGAATATTTTGTTCTCTTTAAGTACAAAAACGTTCCAATATTAACATTTAGAATCTTTAGTTTGAATATTGTAAAAATATGCTCTTAGCACGGAAAATATTAAAAAGTTTTAATATTTTAGGAAAAAAATATTTTTTGGCATTAAAGTATATATTTAGTACTAAAAAAATTCAATATTTTTGTTCAAAAATTTTAATACTTTACTATTTTTAATACTAAAAAATTCTGTATTTCTTTTAATGAAAAATTTGCTAATTTCCAATACGTTTTTGTGATTTCAGTACTACAAAGTTTCAAAATTTATTTTTAATACTAAAAATATCAATGTTGGAAATACGAAAATTTTCAATATCTTTGGTAAAACAAATTAATATTTTTTTTAATAAAAAGTTTTAGTATTTTTATTATTAAAAATTTCAGTATTTAATACTAAAAAATCAGAATTTTTTAGAATTATGTAACTACCAACATATTTTGATTTGAGCACTAAAATTTTTTTATACTAAAAATTTCAATAAATTGAAAAATGTGTATTATGTATTTTTAGTACAACAAATTTCAATAGTTTTAGTACTGAAAATTTAAAAACTAAAAACAAAACTACATCTATTGCAATTATTTTACTACGAACATTTCTTGAATACTAAAAATATTTTCCTAAAGAAAAATTAAAAATTTTTTATTATTAACAAATTTCAACATTTTAAGTACTAAAAGTTTAGAAAAACAATGAAAATTTGTTTAATACTTAAAATTTTTCATACTACAAACGTTCTATATCTTTAGCACTAAAAAAATCAATATATTTTTCAGTTTCATTACGTATTTTTGTACCAAAAAATTTCAATACAAAAAATGTTCAAATTTTTAATAAAAATTCCTAAAAAAATAATTTTTATTGTAAGCATTTTTACAACGGAATTTCTTATGAGCAAAAATTTACATTATATTTTATATTTTTGATTTTAAAAGTTAAATATGCATTTAGTACAATAAACAAAAGAAAAAAGAAATAAGAAATAATAAAAATAATTTCCACAAAAAAATCTATATGTTTTTTTTTACAAAAACATATTTTTAGTTTAGTTTTGAAAATTTTTTTTACAAAAATTGTCAATTGTCCAATTCACAAACTCTGCCATATCATTGTATGTCAAAATATTTTTTAAATTATATTTTTGTTTATGATATTCAATGATACAACGATACGACAGAGGTTGTGAATTGGACAATTGACAATTTTTGTAATAAAAAATTTCAAAACTAAACTAAAAATATGTTTTTGTAAAAAAATAAATAAATAAATTAAACCTATTTTTAAATCTTAAATTATTTAATTTAATACAATTTTTATTTATATTTTTGATACTGAACATTTTAAAAAAATTAAAATTATGAATATTTCTTTTTCAAAATGTTCATATTGATCGTTTATAGTTTATAATCTTATATGGATAGTCTTACTTGTTAAAGTTACATTTAAATTCTTTCAAAACCTTAAAATTGAAAAATATGTACTTATTCACCAAAAAGTTGATTTTCTTTGCCTTAACTGTATTATCATCTTAAAACATCATTATTATCAAGCTGTTCAAAAAACAAAAAAAAAAAAAAAAAAAACTTGAATTTAAATATAAAGCGGGCAACACTCAATACAATGATCATGATCTCTTTAAGCCAGCAACATGATGCCTGGAAGTTTTTGTCAGCAGCAAAAGATTGAAGTCGAAGTCAACACAAAAAAAAAAAACGACATAAAAATAAACCAGCAGAACCACTACTAAGACGACAACGACGACGAAGATTCGTTTAACTTAATATGGACAAACGAAACTGTACTTTAAGTTTTTTCCTTCTTCGTTTACCGTACTACTACCAAACTTAAAGCGGACCAAGTTTGTAAGTGAAACAATGACGACACGAATTCATATAAGAAAGCAAACTAAAGAAAAAACAAACTAAAAGATATGAGAAAAAAAATAAATTTAAAATAAACAATAACAAGAGTTAACAATGTTAACACAAAGAGAATAAACAAAGTTAAGATGAGGGAGAGGGAATTTCCTTAAGATATTGTGTAGAAATAAAAAGTTGTATCATGATTGGAAAATGGGGAACGCAAAATAAAGAAATTTGTTTTGATTTTAAGTTTAAACACTGCTTAATCTGATATACTTAGGATCTAGTAATGATTTTAAAAAATAAAATATATATTTTTTTAATTTAAAAGTGTTCGGCTTATAAGAATTAAAGTTAATGGTACATTTAACTTGACTGAAAAATAATTTTAAAATATATTAAAAAACAATTCATAAATAGCTAAAAGTATTTTTTTTTTATTGGCCCACAATATTAAAAAATATTGAATCAAAGAAAAGCCCAAAATTATTACACCCAGAGATATAATGATAACAATCATATTCGAAATGAACATGACAGTGATTGAACTTAATACCGCATCGGTGTGGACTTGAAAACGAATGGGTATCGAATTCAAATCATCTGCTTTTTAAACCCATTTTTTATTTGGAATTAATTAAAATCAATTAAATTTGTTTTTTATTTGTTGTCATATTTATTATAAGTATTACTATAAAAAGAATACAAAAAATATTATTAAATAAAATATAATTACAATTTTAGCTCTTTTTTTCAATCAAAAAGTTTCATTCTGAACTCCGTCCTAACAGTAGCATATCCTTCTTTAAGTCCTTCATACTTAAATAGGGCAAGCTCTTAAAGGTCACTTGTGCGGCTAAAGAATATAAGAAATAATTATATTTTATGTTAATGTTAGATATAATTTTTAAACACACCTATCAAATAAACAAGAATATATGGCATATTTATTTCCATTAGGAATTGACGGAATTGTTCGTCGTCACTGGATCATGCTGCTTCTTTGTCTTCTGAAGAAATTGTGCAACCTGAATTTTCAATATATTTGACTTCTTTATCCCATATTCTTGGAAAAGTCTTTTCAATAAAGTATTACGTTTCATCACAATCATTATTTTTATCAATATCCAAATTTTCACAATTTTTTTTTTATTATTTTTTTATTTAGTTAACAGCAAATTACAAAAATGTGTAGAAAAAGAAATGATGAAGAAGTCTTTACAAAATCATGATTATGATTTTTAAAAAAAGCTATAATTTTTAGAACACCGAAAATCGAAACTATTATTAAAAAAATTTGAATTTTTAAAACTTTATATTAGAAATGATTGAAAGCATATTATTCGTGCATCAAAAGCTGTGCAAAAGACATTTCATACATTTGTAGCAGCGCAAATATGCTTAAACTTGTTCAGAAGCTGCATTCGATGTGTGAAAATTTACTGTCTTGTGTTTTGTGACGCATGTTTTGAAAACATTATATAGTCATTTTATACACATATGTTAACAAGTTAAAAATGAAAGTTGACGTTTGGTTTTGCAACTTTAAAGACTTTAATACTATGGAAATTAAACTTACCATCCCTGTCTTCAATTTTATTTGATTTTCTTGTATGTAAAGGAGTACTGATTTTCAAGAGTAGAATTGTTAAAGCCAGGCTTTATTTTAAACTTTTTCCTTCTATTGCTGATGGCGTAAAAATATTTTTCCGGTAACCAAGAATTGCAGCTTTTTTTCCTTTATTATGGAAATGAAAATTGTGCTGAACAAAAAACAATAGAAAGAAAAAAAAACATGTATGGTTTTGTAGTAATTTCCATGACCATTTCTTTCACTTTAACACTCGAAATCTTCTTCTACACGTACATATGAAATACAACCCACTATAAATAAAAACTAACAAAAAAAAACACGATTTCCAACTAATGATCATTATTAAACATAATACTCATTAAAGCAAAAAAATACGTTACTTTTTATATACTAGCACCCTCGGTTTTACTCAAATGCAATTTATAATAATAAAAGCCCTTCTTCTTTGGACTTTTCTTTAAGAAGTTGCCAACCTTTATGGTGTTAATTTTTTCTTTCCATCGTTCTTCTGATGGTTCTTAGCATTTTCCCAAACTTATCACAAGCATAAATTAAAATATTATTAATAACATGACAACTTAAGAATCTTATTCTTATTCAGGTTCTCTATTTTTTTTTATATATTTAAAACACTTTGTTTTATTCTTTGTCTTAAGTTTTAGTTTTTGCTGTTGTTTTTCGTTCCTAATTTTAATTAAAAAAAGGTTAGTGCACAAGAAAAAAAAGTCTAAATTAATAAAACTAAAAATTATATATCTTTTGTTTTCAGTTCAGTTTTATTTTTATGGCTGAGAATATCCCACGCATTCTCATTCTATAAAATGAACTTTACAACAAGTTAGTTTTTTTATTCTTTCTTTTGAATACGGTGCATGAGTTTTAATTGTTGCCACTAGTTGAGTATTAGTTGCATGTAGTATGTAGATGATTGTTTTTGAAAATTGTTATAGAATCTTTAGCAAGAAAATCACTGGTGCAAATAATAGTTTTAAGATTTGGAAACTAAAAAACAATCAGAAAAAAAACGGAAAAGTTAAAATTATTACCTTAAACTTTAGGTAATAATAAATAAAAAAAAAACAAATTGGGAATGGTGAGAAGTAAAATGGGGTGTATTTTTTAAGAAGCCACAATTAAAGCTCTGAAATTTGAATCGAGTTTTCAAAATAAATAAAAAAACCTGAAGTATATAATAAACCATTGAATAGGTAGGTATATGTCAAGGGTAACTTCCTTCGTTAACTAAAAATTACATCCGTGAAGATAGTAAATATTATTAATTCAATATTGAAGTGGTGTCAATTTGATACCTATGCACTAACAAATTTCGTTAATGATTTGAACATCTAGTATACAATTTAAACAATCAATTCACAATTGGCCCTTAATGTACACGTATGAGGTCAATATTTATCTGGTTTTATAAATGACTATGACTTTCGTAGGTGGATAGAAGTGAATATTAATAACTAATGTATAGATTTTTTAATACAAATCTAACCATAAAATCTAAAATATTTTTATAAAATTTGTTGAAAATTCCCTTTAAAAGAAAATCATTTCGATAATATATCTTAATTTTTAAAATTTTTTTAAACAACTAAAATTAAAAAAAAATTATCAAACATAAAACTAAAATTTATTAAAAATTTTCTATAAAAAATTTCTCAAGCATTTTCTACAAAATAAAAATTATCCAAAAATGCATATTAAAAAAAAAATATTGAAAATTTCTATAGAAAGAAGATTTGGCTAAAATTTTCTACAAAATTAAAATTTATTAAAAGTTTCCTGTAAAAAAAATTACCGTAAATTTTTTATAAAGAAAGCTCTCCGAAAATTCCCATTAAAATAAAATCTAATGAAAATACTTTATAAAAATAATCTAAAATTTCTTATAAAAAAAAAATTATTAAAAATTTCCTATAGAAACAATGTCACAAAAATTTTCTACAAAATAAAAATTATCCAAAAATTCATATTACAAAAAAATTATTGAAAATTTCTATAAAATTTAATGAAAATTTTCTACAAAATTTATTTAAAATTTCCTATAAAAAATTATCTTAAATCTTTTATAAAAATGCTCTCCGAAAAATTCTTATTAAAATGAAATTTATTGAAAATAACTTATAAAATAACCTAAAATTTCTCATGAAAATAAAATTTATTAAAAATTTCCTATAAAAAAATATATCAAACATTTTCTAAAAAATAAAAGTTATGGAAAAAATTTTATTAAAAGAAAAATTATCATAAATTTCAATAAAAAGAAAATTGATTTAATATTTCTATAAAAGGGAGATTTATCGAAAATTTTCTACAAAATCAAATTTTTTCAAAATTTCCTATAAAAAATAATTGTAAATTTTTTACAAATAAAAGTTCTTCAAAACATTCCTATAAAAAAAATATTTAAAATTGTTTGTAAAAGGTATCCAAAAAATTTCTTTCAAAAATAAAATTTATTAAAAATTTCCTATAAAAAACAATGTATCAACATTTTCTACAAAATAAAAATGATTGTAAATTCCAATAAAAAGAAAATTTATTGAAAATTATTGAATATTTATCGAAAATTTTCTTCAAAATTAAAATCTATTCTAAATTTTCTATAAAAAAAATTATTGGATTTTGTTTCTTTTATAATAAAAAAGTTTTTTAAGAAATTGCTATTAAAACAAAACTTATATAAAATTGTAAAAAGAATGTTAAATTTTTGATAAAAATAAAATTTATTAAAAATTTCCTGTAAAAAGTGTATGAAATATTTTCTACAAAATAAAAAAGAAAAATTTTCGTCAATTTTTATAAAAATAAAATTTATTGAAAATTTCTGTAAAAATATTTGTTGAAAATTTTCTACAAAATTTAAATTTATTAAAACTTCCTGTAAAAAAATTATCGGATTTTTTTTTATAAAAGGAAATTCTTATTAAAGTAGTGTTTTAGTAATAAGGCGTCATTATTATTTATCTACTCTATATTACATAAATAAGTACTCAATAGCACAGTAATATTTTAATCACCTGGATTTGTTGGTTCAACCCAAAAGATATTGTCACTTAGAAAATTAAGTGCAAGATCGTGTACTAAATAAAACGAATGGTTAATTTGTGCCCATGTTCAAATCTCACTGACTGCAAATTTTTTTTGTTTTTTTTTTTATTTATTTTGATTTTTGTTTAGATACATATTTTTGAGTACCTCTAGATTCTAATTGTTCCAAAATAAATAGATTTTTACACATTTTTATATGTACTAAAATGTACTGAAGACAACTTGTTTTTCAAATCATAAATGTAAATCATAAAAACATTTAAAAACTTTTAGTTAAAAATATTACTCTATAACTATAATTATAAAAATTTAAAGGTCATTTTCAATTACTTTTTGTTCTCCTTTAAAGATAACAAATAATTATCATAATAATAACTTTAAAAATCTACATACCTAAAGGGTTTCTTACCTTGACATCACTAAATATTTTCATTGTCACTATTTCACATTAGCTTCCACTTTTAATAATGACCATTGACTATTATTCATCTTCTAACTAGTGACTTTGCATATAGATTTAATTTCAATTTCTTTGTTTTCCTTCATGATGATGTTAAGGAAATTTAGACAGGTTTTCAATTTTCCTATTTTCTTATTATAAATTAAAACTCTTTTAACAAGGCAATTAATAATGTGTGAGTTTTCTTATGTTTAAAAGATTTTGTTAGAGTAGTTTAAGAGCAGGTACTTTAAAATTGTTAGCCAAATTGTAGACTAGACGTCTTAACGCAATTTATGATGCATCATTAGTCTTTGTTTTCTTACACTCATCATCAATGTCATGTTTTTTTTTTTAATATTTACAGTCAATGTCATTGTAATTTTTTTGTGCTAATGAGAAAAGTCTTAAAATGTGTCTACATGTTATTTGAATTTAAAGACATTTATTTGGTTAATTTTGTAATGATTTTTTTTAAAGAAAAATTACAATTTTGTTTTTAAAAAAAATAGTATTAGTACTTTGCTATAGTGAAAAATCTTTCGAGAAATGACCAAACGTAAGTTATAGGGCTTCTTGACATCATAGAACACAATTTTGTATTATGGTTATTTTGCTTTGGTTATTTTGTTGATTTTTTCTTTTTAAACTTTGAAGGAAATTAGAAGAATCAGACTTTACAGTCGCATACATTTGTTTATGTTTTAGCCTAATATTAAAAGAATTTTCTTAACATTAAAAAAATAATAAAATATTTCCACAATTTTTGCCAGTTTAACTGCAATTTTTTTTCTATAAAAGTCTAAAATACGATGTAATAATTTTAAAAAACATTTTTGTATTAAACATAATAAGATCTAATTTTTAAAAATTACACAAAAACTGTAGAACTTATTCAATTTTATCTGGAATAATTTAGTAAAACTTTTGTATGCAATTCTCTTTTTAGCCCCAAAAAGTATGCACCAAATAAAATATAATATTTTGTTTTAAAATACATGAAGCATTTTTTGATAACGTGTAGAAAATATTTAATAACTTTTTAAGTTTTTAAGTGATTTTAAAGATAGACATCTCCTTTTGTTATCTTTTTATATCATGTTAATATTTTTTACATATTTAAAACATGAAAGACGAAAAAAATAAAAAAATACTCGTTGAAGCTATCACAATTTGAAGCACACAAAGATCATAATATTAGTAATTCATTACATAAAAAACTAAATTAGAAAAGATAATTTTAATATACTTTTTGAGCGCTTAAAAAATTATGATTTCAAAAATTTTACTATTTTCATAAAATACATTTTTCTCTTAAAGCTTTTTAATGATCGAGGTGTTCAACTTTGTTACCCTGTAACTCATTTTATATTATAACAGAATTACTAGAATAAATTTTTTTCTGAAAGCTTAGGTAATGCTCTACAGCTTTCTCATACATCTCAATTCGATTCAACCAGTAGTTTAGGAGATATAGATTTAATACAATTTTTTTTACTAAGTATATTAGCATTAAATTCTAAAAAGGAAATCCAATAAATGAAAATTTGTTCCCAAAACTGTAATTTAATTTTTTATATATTATATTATTATTTCCCCTAAATTTATTAATGACTGAATTTAACTAAACTTCCTAGAAGAAAACCTGAACATCAAATAAAATGTTTTTAGCCATTTTAGCCAACACTGTGGTCTAAATTATTTTTTATAGTTTTCAAAATCTTATCTGCTTTATTTTATCTTTAGAAAGCCCCCATAAAAATTTTAAACTGACAATTTTAAGATACAAATCTTATTTCTTAGTAAAAAAACCAACACAGAAAATGAAACACGAAAATTTTATGTTGAAGTATTTGTTTTAAGAATCAAGTGTCAAAAGCAAGAGCCAGGTTATAAATTATTTTGTTAATTGAGTAACTTAAATTCCAAGCACGTGCGTCAAGCAAGACGTCCAAGAAAAGATCTATTTTTTCTTTAAAGACTTTAAAGCAAGTGTTTTAGCACAATAATGTAAAACATGACGACAAAAATGTAATAAGGAAAAACATAAACTAGACAATATTATTGAATGATATTGATGTTTTAAAAGTCATAAATTACAAAATGAACTCGAGTAGCTTAAAGATAATTAGTAAAAAAAAAATAATAAAACTAAAACTGATAATAAGTAAGTAGTTGGGGTTTTGCATTAGCTGACCCTGGAGAGAATATTTACTATAACAAAGATTTATGGCAGAGCAATGAATGCAACAACTTAATTTTCACAAAATGGAAATTATTTTTAAGAAGAATTTTTCAAATATTTTTTTTTTAAATTCTTAAAAGAAAAATTTCCTAGATTAATAACTAGATATTTATGTGAGAGAAAAAAACCTGATTCAATTGTCAAGAATCTAATGCATGCAAGAACAAAATATATGTAGTCACATATATTTTGTTTTGGTGTTTTGAAAAAATGAGCAATTTTCTTGAAAATTTAGTTCGAAGTGCTTCTCACATAAACTTTTAGTTGTATTCTATGGTACAAAGTTTTTGAGTATTTATCTTCAAAACTGATCAAAATCTTAATTTTTTGCTTCCAAAAGTTATAGTAATAGTTACAATTAAATAAACATATTTTAACCATTATTTTCTTTATTGTAATCTCTTTTCTCTTTTTAAATTTGAAATCAGTTCAAATTAAGCAATAATTACTTTATCATTTTTCTTCCCCATTTCTTTTATATAACATTATTTTTGATAGCGGTTTTTTATTAAGAAATTTTTATTATTTACTTGTTATTACAAAGATAATAAAATAAATTATTCTAAATATAGTCCAAAAAAAAGTAAACAACAAAATTAACATTAAACACTTTTTAACCAGACCAATTCAAACTAAAAGATTATCTCTTATTTGCATTTGTTGTATAAACAAACCAAATAAGATATAATAAAATAAATGAAGAAACAAATCTTTAGAAAATCTAGAGCAAGTTCTTTTTAAACAAATCATTGAAAAGAAAACGGTTACATTTTTGAATTCTAAAGAAAATAAGGCACCTTATGAAACTACGATATACGGATAGACAGAACGACAGCTAGGCAAACAATAATTAGACGTTTTCGTAAATGTTTATGTGATTTTTGAAAAGGCCATTGGAAAACGAATTTTTAAATGAAATCTTTCTAAACATCTAACTAATTGTCTGTCGTATCTAATGTCTTATGTCTATCAAAATTTTATAAATAAAAATCTCAAATCATTTATTTGTATACAGATTTTTTTTGAATTTGTATTATTTGAAAATTATTGATTTTAATATTTACTTGCTAGATTTTACAAGAAAATTATATTTTTTGGGCGGATTTTATATGGTTATGAATTTTTATTAAAAAAAGACACGTGCTACTTACCAGAGACTTACCAGAGTTAGATTTGCTTAAAGAATTTACAGAAAATATTATGCAATAATTATTTTAAAGTAACAAAAAGATAAATAAATAAACAAACAAACAACTAAGTAAATAGATAGATAGATATAGATAGATATATAGATAGATAAATAAATAAACAGATAAATAAATAAGAAAGAAATAAATAGATAGATAGATAGATAGATATAGATATATAGGTAGATAGATAGATATATATATAGGTAGATAGATAAATAAGTAACAGATAAATAAATAAATAAATAGATAGACAAATAAATAAATAAATAGATAGATAGATAGATAGATAGATATATAGATAGATAAATAAACAGATAAATAACTAAGTAAAAAGATAGATAAATAAATAAAGAAATAAATACATAGAGAGATAGATAGATATATAGATAGATAGATAGATATAGATAGATAAATAAATAAATAAACAGATAAATAAATAGGTAAATAGATAAATAAATAAATAGATAGATAGATAGATAGATATATAGGTAGATAGATAAATAAATAAGTAAATAGATAGATAAATAAGTAAATAAATAATAAACAAATAAATAAATAGATAGATAGATATGTAGATATAAATAGATAGATATATAGGTAGATAGATATATATATAGGTAGGTAGATAGATAAATAAGTAAATAGATAGACAAATAAATAAATAAATAGATAGATAGATAGATGTAGGTAAATAGATATATAGATAAATAAATAAATAAACAGATAAATAAATAAGTAAATAGATAGATAAATAAGTAAATAAATAATAGACAAATAAATAAATAAATAGATAGATAGATAGATAGATAGATAAATAGATAGATAGGTAGATATAGATATAGATAGATATATAGATAGATAAATAAATAAATAATCAGATAAATAAATAAATAGATAGATAAATAAATAAAGAAATAAATAGATAGATATAGATAGATAGATAGATAGATAGATAGATAGATAGATAGGTAGATAGATAGATAGATATAGATAGATAGATATAGATAGATATATAGGTAGATAGATAGATATATATATAGGTAGGTAGATAGATAAATAAGTAAATAGATAGACAAATAAATAAATAAATAGATAGATAGATAGATAGATAGATAGATAGATAGATATAGGTAGATAGATATATAGATAAATAAATAAATAAACAGATAAATAAATAAGTAAATAGATAGATAAATAAGTAAATAGATAGACAAATAAATTAATAAATAAATAAATAAATAGATAGATAGATAGATAGATAGATAGATAGATAAATAGATAGATAGATAGATAGATAGATAGATAGATATAGATATAGATATAGATATAGATATAGATATAGATATAGATATAGATATAGATATAGATATAGATATAGATATAGATATAGATATAGATATAGATATAGATATAGATATAGATATAGATATAGATATAGATATAGATATAGATATAGATATAGATATAGATATAGATATAGATATAGATATAGATATAGATATAGATATAGATATAGATATAGATATAGATATAGATATAGATATAGATATAGATATAGATATAGATATAGATATAGATATAGATATAGATATAGATATAGATATAGATATAGATATAGATATAGATATAGATATAGATATAGATATAGATATAGATATAGATATAGATATAGATATAGATATAGATATAGATATAGATATAGATATAGATATAGATATAGATATAGATATAGATATAGATATAGATATAGATATAGATATAGATATAGATATAGATATAGATATAGATATAGATATAGATATAGATATAGATATAGATATAGATATAGATATAGATATAGATATAGATATAGATATAGATATAGATATAGATATAGATATAGATATAGATATAGATATAGATATAGATATAGATATAGATATAGATATAGATATAGATATAGATATAGATATAGATATAGATATAGATATAGATATAGATATAGATATAGATATAGATATAGATATAGATATAGATATAGATATAGATATAGATATAGATATAGATATAGATATAGATATAGATATAGATATAGATATAGATATAGATATAGATATAGATATAGATATAGATATAGATATAGATATAGATATAGATATAGATATAGATATAGATATAGATATAGATATAGATATAGATATAGATATAGATATAGATATAGATATAGATATAGATATAGATATAGATATAGATATAGATATAGATATAGATATAGATATAGATATAGATATAGATATAGATATAGATATAGATATAGATATAGATATAGATATAGATATAGATATAGATATAGATATAGATATAGATATAGATATAGATATAGATATAGATATAGATATAGATATAGATATAGATATAGATATAGATATAGATATAGATATAGATATAGATATAGATATAGATATAGATATAGATATAGATATAGATATAGATATAGATATAGATATAGATATAGATATAGATATAGATATAGATATAGATATAGATATAGATATAGATATAGATATAGATATAGATATAGATATAGATATAGATATAGATATAGATATAGATATAGATATAGATATAGATATAGATATAGATATAGATATAGATATAGATATAGATATAGATATAGATATAGATATAGATAGATATATAGATAGATAAATAAATAAATAATCAGATAAATAAATAAAGAAATAAATAGATAGATATATAGATAGATAGATAGGTAGATAGATAGATAGATATAGATAAATAGATAGATATAGAAGGATATATATATATATATATATATATATATATATATATAGGTAGATAGAAACAAACAGACAAGTAAATAAGTAAATACATAGACAAATAAATAAATAGATATATAGATAAATAAATAAACAAATAAATAAACAAGTAATAATAAATAAGTAAATGACTTCATAGTTTCGTAAAATGGGAAATTTTTAAGAATACTGCAACAAAAAAAATTTTAATATTGCAGTACAAAAAGTTAAGAAAATATAAACTTCAAAATTTAACCCTTTAATATTATATTTATTATTTAATCATATACTTTATATAAAGGATACTTTCTTAACATTTTGTTCTGGTATATTTAGATATATATATGCGAGACCAAATAGTCGACCATACTTCTTGGTATTGTGCAAATGAATTTCCATAAAATTTTTGACTGTTCATTTGCTAGTGTGCAAACTTGTTTTAAGGGCATATTTTCTAATTTTAAGAGCATTTTTGTATACACATAAAATACAATTTTTAACGCATAATTTTGGTTGCCCTGATTATGTATATAAGATATATAATATAAGATATATTATTATAAGATATTTTTTTTTAAATTTTTACTACAAATATTTTTTTTTTAATTTTAAATAAAATTTTGTTAAACAAAATTTCATAAATTTAGATTGTTTTAATATTTTTGTCATCAACTTCAATTGATGACATTTTTATAAAATTCAACCATAATTTATAATTGACGAGTTGTATAATAAATTTTATTTACCTATTTCCACAAAACTCCAGCACCAGCAACAAGTGTTACGTCTGATCAATTTAACTAGTCAAGCATGACGTCATTTATTTCATATAAATATTTGAGTTGTTTTTAGACCCTGATACAGATATATTGGTTTGTAAAATGTAAATGTTTATTTTTGTTGTTGGTTTAGCAGTTGTAATATTAATTACCTCCTATGTTACTTTCTTGCACAAAATTATTAAGAAAAAAAATCTTTTAATACCCTCTACTTTTTTTCCAAAATGTGACTCATTTAAGCCAAAGTAAAAAAAAAATGTAGTATATATTTGCGGAGTGGATTTTTTTCATAAGAAACCTTCAATAATAATGCCAATCAGTTGCTGGTTTATTTTTTGAAGTTTAATTGTCTTATAAAACTTTTGATCTTTTTTTCTTTTATGTCTGAGTTTTGAGTCATCATATGTATATGTCAGCATAAGTAACATGTTTTAAATATGACCAATAAAACAAATGTGCTAACTTTGTTTTTTATACAAAGATAGTTTTGTCGAAACATATATTTATTCAATAATATTTAAATTTTAATGTTTTTAAAATGATAATAATTTGTGCTTAGTTTTTAATTAAAGAAATTTTAGAGAAATTTTGTATAAATTTAATATTTTAATTTAAAAACCTTTACTTGGCACATTAATTAAAACATATATGGCAAGATATCTCATGAAAGATTTCTTTGATTTGTTTTTTATTTATTTATTTATTAATTTATTTATTTATTGAATATTGTAATACAAAGTCTTCAAAGCCAAAATATAACTATGTATTACACATTAATAATCCTGAATCTTACATATAGATAATAAAATATATAGATTTTAATAAAATACAAAAATAAATAAATAAATATTATTTATTAAAATAAATAAAAATATATAATTCAAATAATCTTCAAGTTTTATATAACTCTTTTTTAAGCTGCTTAATAATTTCGGGTATATTAAAAAAAATTCTGTTGAAAAAAAATTCTTAAAGAATTAAATTTTTGTTAAAAAAAAAATTATTAAAATCGAAAATGTTCTAAAGTACTAAATTTTCTTCTTTATAATAAAGTTGGATATGTCGCAATTCTGAGAAGGTATCTTCTGTAAAAACTATACAAAAAGTAATAAAATTATTTACAAAAACAACAAAAAATAGCAGGAAAATAGTTTTTGAGATACTTTTACGCAATTGTGAAAAAAATCGATATTTTTAAATTGATTTCAATAAAAAATAGATCATTTTATTTGTAACACATTTAGATTTATAATAAAAGGGAAAATATTGCTTTTTTGACCGTTTTTCGATTATTTAAGAATATTTGGAAAACATTTTTCTTTTCTTTTGGGTAAAATTTTTTAATATCTCCGAAAATATTGATCAGATTAAAAAATGATCCAAGTATAGCTTGTAGTTAATACAAATTAATTTTTTTATATTTTATTAAAGCAAATCAGGCAATACATTTCTGAGATATGTTACAATATCTGATGCAATCCTTTTAATTCTATACACAATGAGTCAATTAAAAAAAAGTGATTTATAGGCTTAGAGCTTACAGATTTGATTTTGATTGGTTTTTTAGAGATTTTAAAATTTATTTAACCTTTTTAACTCAAAATTTTTTAAATCAATTTTTTATCGAACTTTACATATTTGATTTTGATTGTCTTTCAGGGATTTTGATATTTAATTTATTATTTTTTTAATTCAAAACCTTCAAAATTAACTTTTAACTTTATTTACATTCTATCTTTTTTATGATAACTATAAATGATCAATTATTTCTTAGAAATTACAATTTTTTATAATTTTCTCTCTTAGCTTAATAAAAAATTTCACTTAAATTAAAAATTCCATACTTAATGATCTGTTAAATACAATTACAAAAAATATATTTATTCATTTATCAGGTGTCTATTAAATTATAATATAAATTTCTAAAGAAACGTTTTTTTTTAATTTATTTTAATAAATTAAATACTCTAAACGCATATTAATTACCTTTTATAGGTAAAAGATAAATAATGTAATAAAGAAAAAATAAATATTTATAAAATAAAAATTCAAATAAAAGTATTTTCTATGATTTTTTACTTAACGTTATAAGTCTTTAAGAAATAGATGTTAAAAAATATTTAATGGATTTTTTAATGACTCATTTCTTTTTATATAAAATTTTCTCAATGAAATACCATTTTGGCAAATTCCTCTAAAAGCTTTTATATGTTTATGTAGTATAAGAGTTGACTGACCAGGTCAATACTATGGTAACATAGTGGTTTATATCAGCTTCATTCATTATTGTTTGTAACATTTTGTTGAAAGATGTTCTTGTTTTTTTTTTTTTTTTTGCTTGTTATCAATTTAAGCCCAACAGAGTTGAGCGTAGAAACCACATAAACTATTGATTTTAGTTTTCTTATAAACATGGCTTTAAGTTTTCTTTATTTTTATGTTTTTTATAGGATTTTACAAAATCCGTCTGGTTCTCATGAATTTTACGCGTGATTGGTTGGTAGAGGCATTTCCGTTTATGCTGGCGGGTTAAGAAAATGTTTGAAAAAAATTAAATAGGAATTGAAGCATAAAATATTGAGATTTGAGAAGAAGTGTTGGTAGGCAATTTTTTTAATTTGCTTATACGATGTAATACAAGAAGTTTTAAATGATGAGAAAATTAAAAAGAAACTTTAATAGAATATATTAGAACGGGAGTAACATTAATTCAAGTGTGACTAAGCAATAGTGAATTTAGTCATAGAATTACACTTAACAATTCTTAATATAGTATATTTTTTAAAATATCTAAAGTAAAATAAGTTAATTTTGTAATTAAAAAAATGTATTTATAATGTTTAAAACTTCTAAAATACTGTTTTGATTTTAATAGAATCTATATTGTGCATATCTGTAAATGAATACCTTTCAAATGATATATATTTAAGTTTAAATCAAATATTTTATATGAGCGTAGAAGGAGTCACAAAAATCAGTCTTACCTATTAACATTATTGATATAATTAAAAAATCATTTTTATATTATAAAATATATTAAAATGATATAAAATAAAATATATAAAAATATTTTAAACAACTTTAATTTACATAAAAAATATATTTTAATTTTATATAATTATTTTTCTTTTATAAAATAATTTTCGTTAATTACAAATTTCAGTTTCAAATAGTATATTTCACGTTTTAATTATTTATTTATTATGACTTTAAACTGAATTTAGGTATCACTATAAATAATATATTTATAATTCTATTAATATTACAAATTACCAGGGAAACCAAAAATATGCTCTAGAAAAGCATTTTATGCCTAAAATTGATTTTATTAAAAAATATTATTAAAAAATATTCAAAGCTAATACATTACATCGGGAAATTATAAAATTTCTATTAATTTACAAAATGAAAATTATTAAGGACTTGGATTTTTAAAACATATGTGACAGTAAAATAAAAATTTCACTAAAGACAAAGTAATATATGCAATATTTTTTTTAGTTACAAAATATGCAAATTTTTCTCTTATACAAAATTATGTTCTTAATTATAAAATATGCAAAAACAGTTTAATACATCGATGCCAAAATTCTTAAAATTGTCTGAAATGGATAAATAACTAATAAGTTGTTTCATTTGAAGTTCGGGAAAAATATAATTTTGCATAGCCAATGCAAATTACATATAGCGATTTTTTTTTTTTTTTTGGATACACGTGAGACTATAAGTCACTTCGTTTGAGTTGACTCTAGTTTTCGAAATAAACCTTTATATAGAAAATTAATAAGGTTGTGCCACATAGTGAAGCATATCTCGAGAACATTTTGTATAATTTGGATCAATAAAATTAAAAAAAGAATTTAAAATTATCTGCAAGTGATATCTACACCATTTTTAATCTGCTCAACAGTTTCGAAAATATTAAAAAATATGTTTTGCAAAAAAAATTTTTTGTGTTAAATTTTAAAAAATTTTGTTTTTCAAAAAATCGTAAAAAGTCTAAAACTACTAAAACTTAATTTCTTTCTATTTTGTCATTAAGCTGTACATGTTACAATTAAAATGAATCATATTAGACTAAAGCATTGTGTACAAATTTTATAAAAATTTTCTCACACATGAAACAATCGATATATGCATCAAACTAGAGCCCATACATAATAAAACAACGTAGTCAGTTTTCTTCCAGGATGTCAAATTTTCTCTTAAAAGGACTTCAAAGTTTCAAAAAATACACGACTTGAAAAAAAAAAAATTATAAAATATTTACCAAAATTATGTCAAACCAATACGGGTGTCAAATGAAAGTTAAGAATCCCTGCAATATACCAAAAGTTTTTATTTAAATATAGCAGAACAATATGATAAGAAAATATCCTTTATATAAAGTATATAATTAATTAATAAATGTAATATTAAAGGGTTACATTTAAAAAAAATATATATATTTTTTGTTCTGCTATATTTAAATGAAAGATATATATATGGATGTCAAATGTAAGCAACAGTTACATTTGACATCCATATTGGGTTAATATAATCTAAGTAAAATTTTTATAATATTCTATAACATTTTTCATCTTTCGAAACTTTGAAGTCCTTTTGAGAGGAAATTTGGCATCCGGGAGAAAAACTGGATACACATTTTAACGGTTAATGATCTCTAGTTTTCTCCATATAACGATTTTTTCATGTGTGAGAATGATTGTTTGTGCTGCAACATTTAAATAAACATATATTGTTATATTATAGAGATTTTTAGCTTTCATATCACACCCATACTGGGTTGATATAATATTCGTAAATACTTTATAAATTTTTCTAAACATGTCTATTCTTCTAAACTATCATGTCCTTTTAAGAGGAAATTTGACATCCTGGAGAAAAACTGAATACGCAGTTTTATTACGTATGGTCTCTAGTTTCATGCATATATCGATTTTTTCATGAGTGAAAATGACTGTGACACGATAAAATCAATGCATAAATATCGACTTTATTCACAATTAAGTGAAGATATTTAATTTAAAAATTATACAAAAAGCAATAAAATTATTTACAAAAATAAAATGTAACTAATTTTAATTTTAACATATACAACTTTATGATAAAGAAAAAAGAAAAAATAAAATGCCTGGTTGTTTTAAATTTTAAAATTTTTGAAAAACAAAAATTATTTAAATTTTGTTATAAATATTATTGCTTACACAATTTTTTTTAATATCTCCAAAACTATTGTGCAGATTAAAGTTGGATGTGGTCACGACTTGAAAATAATTTTAATTACAATTTTTTTGATATTTTATTATACCAAATCAGGCAGTTTGTTCTCAGGATATGTTGCAATATGTGATACAACTTTATTAATTTTCTATATTAAGATTTATCTCGAAAATTTGTGCTAGTTCAAAAAAGTGAGTTATAGGCTTATAAATCCATGATTACGTGTACCAAATTGACTGAGAAATTCCTTAGTGCAGAAGCAGTGTTGCCCCAAGTTACTTAATAAGTTAATTTTTTTGGATTTTATAAAAAATATTTCAAATAATTTATTTTGTAAAAAAAGAAATGTCTTACTTTGTTTTATATATTTTTATTTTAATATAAATTTAATTATTATACAATTTTTATTTAATCGTCATATGGCATCACTCTCAACAAACATTTTCATAGAACTTGTTTGTTTCTGTGGCAAAAAAATAAATCAGCAAATAAGAACAAGCCAAATAAGCGCGCGCGCAATTTTTATATTTATTTTATAAGAAGTGACATTTCAATTTACTAAAACTGCTCACGTTACAACTCAGAAAATCAACGGTCAAATTCACAAAGGAAATGACAGCAAATGAAAAATAAATCATCAAAGAGTCTTCCCTGCAGTTTTAAATACCATCTTCTAACAAAAAAAAAAAAAAAAAAAATAGTAGCGATTTTGAGCTGGTACTATTTAGTAAACAGTTATATTGCTGTTTACATTATTAACATTTTAATCTAACTCTGAACGTATAGATCACAAGGAGACACTCTAGTGGCTGACATAAAATGTTTAAACTGTCCACACTGTAGTATACCAAGGTACTGCAAAGTAGGCAATTGACTCTTTTTCTATTATGAGAATCACAAAAATATTATATTACCTACACATATATAAAGCCAAAATATTAGATTGTAGTGAGAGGGGTATATTGCGGAACTGTAGGGTTGTGGTCTTCACTAAATAGATGTAGCTTGTAGTACAAATACAAAGTATTGTTTGCTGTTTTGTGATATTTATTATTAAAATTCAAAGAAAGAATAATAATAAAATAATAAATGAATATATAACTACAGATAATATAATACATAATATAATAAAGACTTACATAAAAAGTGTGTAGAAGAATGGATTAAAATTTCAGTTAATACAAATACAAAAAATACAAATTAAAACCAACAAATACATAATGGCAGTAAATAACAGTTAAAAAAAACTACTATAAATGACTTAAATTTTTGAAATAAAATACCGGTATTTTTTATAAAAATATTAAATCAATTTATATTTTGTTTTAAAAGATTTAATCTTATAAAGAAATGTTTAAAGCTTTTTTGTTTTCAAATCAAATTGATTGATTTTGATTTTGTGGTTAGAGCATCTCTAAACATTGTAAACGGATTAGTAAAGGTTTTATTTGGTAGAAAATAAATCATTGAGGTGTAAATTTTATTTTAGAACTTTATTATATGTAATCTAAATCCAAAAAGGTTAAAATGATAAATATGAATATGTCATAGAATACTTCTATAAGAATCTTTTAACAACATTTTTTGTTTATTTTAAAAGAAAAAAGCAAAACAGTTCTTTATTTTTTAATAAGATTAAGAGATTTTCTTTTTCAAAATAGCTATAATTTGAACTAGTTTTAAAAATTTAACGCCACATAAAGAAAATTTTCTGAAAGTCAAACAGAATTCTTCAAAGCTTTAAATGTTAGAAAATTTATTTTTAAAGAGCTCAAAATCTATTATTGTTAATAGGATTAGACAAAAACATATTTAAAATTTTAAATATAAAGAAAGCATTTGAAAACAAAGAAATTATCATATTTGTTACACCAAATGATTATTCATTAAATTACTAATACTCCCCCTAAATATTTTATATTTATCTATCATCCCATCAAAATAGTTCATATTTCTAATTTATATTTTTTTTAAACTATATAAAAATCAATTTAAATTAATGATTTGTACAATTCCCTCCAGCTAAACAGGAACACTATAATCATTAACAAAAAAATCTAAACAATTATTTCTCTTGTACGACAAAATAAAAGTGGATTATTAAAAACTCCCTCCAATTTGTTTAAGTATAGAGAATATGAAAAAAAAAAAATCTTAAAGATTTCTTTGAAAACACTTCAACTTTTGTTGTGTGAAAGGAATATATCACTAGTTTGTACAGAGAGCAACAAATGCAAAGTAAATCCTTTTGTAATTTGAGAAAAAATCTTTCTCTCGCTCTTTTACCCTCTTTTTAATACACGTATTTATTTTTAAAATATATGAGCGCAAATCTGTAATTTAAAGATTTATAAATAGATGATACCCAAGCCATTAAGAATACAATGATTTTTGGTACTTTTTGTTTTAGTACTTAAAACTGATTATTGAATCCTTAAATTTATATATCAATGGAAAGTAAATTTTGTTAGGATTTTAAAAATATATAATAAATTTTAATACAATAATCTTCGATCCGAAATTGCACAAAATATAAATTTCCATTTATTTATACAGAATTTCTAAATATAATAAATATTTTAAAAATAAATTTGTCATTTGAAAAGGGTTGGTCCGATATATCTAAAACTTCACTTAGAAAAAGAATATAAGTATTTGGATTTTAATTTAAATACGTTCAGCAATGACCCTTGAGGAGCAGAGCTATAAGATCATGAATTTAACACATCTCTGAAATTATTATTTTTAATTTTGCTCCTAAAGTAAAAGTTTGTGCTAATTCTGATAAAGGTTTTTTACAGTAAACTTTGGATATTTGAAAACAATTAGGACGAATTTAAAATGCTGATATAAAAATAGTTAAATTTAGTAGACTCTAAAAAAAATATTAAAGGGGCATGTTTTCTACTTCAAGATCATCTTTAAGAAATAATTTTCATAAAGGTATAAAATTACTATTAATTATTTAAGAAACTTTTAATTTAGAAAATAAAGAGTTTTGATGATTTTTTTGGGTAAAAATATTAAAAAAAAAATAATTTTTTTTTAAATTATTTAAATTCATTTTTTTTCGTAGAAAAAATATTAAAAAACTAAATGTTTCAATTTAAAATTCACTATTTTAATTGCGGAAAAAAGACCAACATTTACATTAAATTTATTTATATGATTGGAAACTTCATAGTTTCACTAATAATAAAGTTAATATTAAATCTATATAAAATTTCGTCCGATAATTTGAAAAAAAAAATAATAATAATAATTCGGCAACTATAAGAAGTAAATATTATACTCCAACATATTTTAATAGGCTTAAATAAGGCTTTAAAAATATAAAAATCAATAAAACAAACTACAAGTTTTCAAAAAATACAGAGGTTTCCAAAATTGATACTTCCCCCGCTGCTGAGTGGAATATGAGGTTCGTATGTAAAACTTTAATTTTTAATCTCTGCTGCACATGTGTGTATGTAAAATGTTATGTTAAATAAAATATTACTGAAGAATCAAATATTGTTGCTTTTCTTTTTAAACTTTGAGCAAAATTTATATTTAATTTTGCTTTATTTATAGTCCAACTATTAGACCTTAGATTGTTTGCCTTTTTTTAAGTTGAAGTAAACTTAAATTTTAAAAAATGTCTTGTTCAAAAATTTTTTTAAAAAGAATTTATATTTTTATTTAAACTCAATTGTTTCTTTATATGCTCACTTTTCTGTGGTTCCACTATGCTTTTTTTTTTTTGGAATAGTGGTTGCGCATTTGGGCTGACATCGAATACCAACTACGTCTTGAAATTATCACTTGCTACAATTTAATGATGTCCGTCCGTCTGTCCGTCTATCCTTCTCAATAATTTATTTATGCATATTTTCAATTATATGCTGACCCACTGTGCTATTTTGAAAGTCATATGTCCATATATCAAGTCGCTTTTTGAAAAATAATTTGATGAATATATCCCTATATGATTCAAAAACGATTCCTATTTAAATTAATAAAAATTATTTCATTGTCCATAGGAACTCACTAAGGAATCATTAGTAACGTTACAATTTTCGGCATTAATTTAAATATTTATACAATTTCAGAAGTATTGACCATAATTGATTCTAACGCAAAATGAAAGCTTACCAGTAGTCTAAAAACCTCCAAGGGGGTTTTCAAAGTTAGTTCGGATTTCGGTTTTATGGTTTCTTGAAATTCTAATTTTTCATAGTAATTTTTTGATATGATTGGTAATAAAAATCATTTAAATTATTTAATCTAAATTTTATTGAATATTTTTGTTGTTTTATAGTCTACTAGGATTTGTATGCTAGATTTTTACTTGATACCACACCCTTTCTACTCCCATTTTTGTCAGAATATTGTATACTTTATTTGACTTGACCTTATGGTTAAACTACTGAACAGTTAGATCGGTTGAATAATGTTAGTATAATATTGCAAATAATATTTTTATGTAAAGTAGGCGTAAAAAGGCAGAGGCATCTGAGAGAAGCTTTGTAATCTATATGAAATATAAAATTTACTGATTTAAATGTTTTTTTATTTTTTACACACATAATGTAAATGTAAAATACTTTCAAAATTACTTTTATTTTAGTATATATTCTCAGATATCCCTATTTTGAATCATCACACCAAGTCTCTCTCATTTCACAACCAATACAACATTAATTTTTACCTGTATACTTTGTTACAACAAAAACTGTTAGTCTCACCATGATGCACGAATAAATCTCTTTGTTTAGAATTTTTTTTTTTATAGTTTTGTTTTTTTTTTTTTCTAGCTGCAACATACTCCTCCGCTTATAAAATAAAAACACATACGTACATTTATACAGTGATAAATTCAGATTTGTCTTATATGGAAACCAGTATTTTGTTGTATTCAGAGATGGAAAATGAAAATATTTTTCCGTATCAAAATAAATTTCAAATAGGACTCAGAGTACTAAAATTCAAATTTCTGACAGTTTTTTTTTATTTAGTGCAAAAGTCAAAAATTTAGTTTATATATCTAAAACTAAAGATTAAATATGATAACTAATCATTAAATGAATTTATTCAGGTTAAATATTATAGTAAAATATAAGATCTTAATAGAATATGGTCCTGTTATTGAAATAAACTTACGGAGAAAAAAGTCATCCAAGATCAATTCCTTAAAATTGAGCACTTCAGCTTTAGTTTTGTTAAAATATAATTAATTTTCTGATGTCTGTGAAATTCAGAACATTTTCACTTCAATTTGGTTTACAGAGCATAGAAACTTGTATATATTTTATATTTTAAAGTTTACCATTTTATTAAATTAAACTTACAACTCAAATGTTTCTATAATGTAGTTTGTTTGTCCTATAAACTTATTTCAATTGTTCTAATTACGTGCATAATTTTTTGGGAACTCGAAGAACCAGCATTCTTCAGAGATAGAGTTCATTACAATTTCATTATTACCTCTGGACACTAATTATATATCTAAATCAGGTGTTAATAAAAACATAGTTTTCTATTCGATAATTTCAAAAAAATATATTTTCTTTTAAAAATGCTAATTCGAATTGTGGAATATCAAACCAATCGTTTGACAGTATCAAATGACTCAAGGGAGTACTTCGGTACTTATGAATGTAATGTAGTATCAACTTTTCCATCCCTGGTTGTATTAGAAGAAATGTTTACAAATGGCTAGCACATGTACTAGAGAACATATGTTTGTGTTAGTGAGTGTATCATAATTACGGTTTTTTTTTTTTTTTTTAGTTTAAATGAACCGAGCTCTGACATACTCGTGTTTAGTCCTCGTACAAGAAAATAAACAACTTAGTATTAGTTCAGGTGAAATACAAGTTTTTGTTGTTGTTATTTTTGTTAGTATTATAATTTGACAAAGAGACGTCTGTTATTTATTTGTTGTTTTTGTTAGTAGTTTTTGTGTGTATGAGTAAGTACGTGTGCATTAAAATGCATAATACACTGGTATATGGGTTTACTACTCTTTTAAGAAACGTGTTTTATTTTTATACTCATATTTACTTATACTTGTTTCTAAACTCCAACAACACTAACATTTATTTATTTTATAATAAACACTTGTGTGTTTGTAGATTTAACAGGGAGTTTTGAAAGACGAGAAGTAGAAAATTCAAAAAGAAAAACTACAAAAAACGCGCGACTGTAAATCGTATTTTGTTTTTGTTGGTATGAAACGATGGTCGATTGTTTGATCTTAACAAACAAGTTTTAGTTTAATATCAAACTTACGGGCGTGTGGACATATAATTTTTAGATTTCTTGGATTTCTTGGTTTAGCGAAACGAGAACATTGAAACACGGTTTTAAAGATTTTCAAGTAATTTTATTTTTTTTAATGCTAAAGACGTGTTTAAATTGGGAGAATAAAAAGAAAAAAACAGAAGAAAAGTATAAAAAATACACATAAAACAAATAGAAATTATAACTAAAAATTGGCGCCTATTTAATTTAATATGTTTAAAATTTAAATGAAATAAAAAATATTTAAACAAATTTAAAAAAAAATAATAATAATTAGAGAAAACTAAAAATTTGTTCTAAAAATTGTTGGTCAAAACTTAACTCTACTGTAAAAAAAAATATTTGCTAAATAAAAATAATGTATCTATAACTATAAACCTGTTTTGAGAAAGATTTGAAAGAAATTTGTGTCTTAAGTGTTACTGCAATTGGATTATTTTTTCCTGACTTTGGATTATTTTATATCTCATAAGATTTTCTTAACAAAATCTTTATAAGTAAGTTAAACTTTGAGTTAATTTATTTAATTAAAAACTTCATAAAAATGTTGATTTTGATAAAATCTTCGATTAATAAGACACCTGTTAGTAAAATCGGAATCGTTGCGTCTTAATGAACTAATATAGGTTTTAATCATATATTATTTTATTTTTTATTTTTGTTGTCTACCTTTGATCGATTTTTAACTACTGCAGCATTATTTTTTTTTCTTCTTTTTTTTTTAACCGGAAATTTAAAATAAACAAAAAATATTGACGAGTCAAAAATTTGTTAAAGAAAAAAAATAAAAATAAAATCAAAAAGCGGATATTTATTTTAAAATTGTTTTCTGAAAACTAAACAAAAATATATATAAAAAACTATCTACCCTAAACTGAATATTATATCAATAGAATTTTCAAACCAAATCATAATTATAGCTATTTTTTGGTCACATTATTAATAAATTAATAATATTTTCAACTTGCTTTAAGCAACTAAACATGAGATTAAAAAAAAAAAAAAAACTAAACCATAAGTTCAAAACGTGAAGTATCATTTTTATCTTTTGATATTTTAAAATTTGGTCAAGTTTATTGCAGAAAAAACCTTCATACGTAAACCTTATTAAATCTTAGCAAATATTAAACAATTTAATATTCGGCAATTTTAATCGTAATCATAATATTGTACATGTAAAATTCACTCGAAATTTATAAGGGGAATAAAAAGCTCTTAATTCTTGGAACTATTTACTTTTTAATAATATTTACATATTTGCTTGCCATTTACATAAGAAATGATTTCATGGAATTTATATATAAAAACATTTTGAGAACAAAACGTTAAACTAAAAGCAAATAAATAAATTTTATTTTAAATGAAATTGAAGCATTATTTAAAAAAAAACAATTTTAATGGATTTTTAATACAAAAGAAATAAAATTAAAATATTTTAAAACTATTTTTCACAATTTACTTAAGGTAAACAATGTTTTATTTTTCTTAATTTTTGCTTTTTTAAAGTTATTTTTGTTAAAAATTAAAAGATTATCAATTTTTTTCTCAATTTCCAATTGTTTACGTTAATTGTTTTTCAACAAAAAAACTTATAAATTAACTTTTAAATTTTTAATATTTTAAATTTTACAATTATTTACATGTGGTAAATAATGTAGATAATTTTCAAAATTTGTGCACGTAAACAATGTTAAATATAACTTTTTGTAAATTTTCTTGTACATTTAACAATTGTTTACATTACTTTACCTCGAGTAGAAATATGTAAACTTTGTGTAAAGTAATGTTTCTTTTAATTTTACAAATATTTCCATTATTTACACTAAGTAAATATTAATTATGTATATAAATTTCATTTTTATTATTAAACTTTTTTCTTTTTTACTTATTTACATTAGGTAAACAATTGATATTTTAGTTTTTATAATTTAGCAAAATTCTTTTTAATTAAAAATAAATTTCAAATGAATTTTTTAATTGTTTACATTGTTACACTGGGTAACAAGTTGTATTATTTATATATTTCTTACCTAAAAGTAAAAAATTTTATAAAAATAGACTTCAATTTCCAAACTGTACAGAATTTTACAATTCTTCACATTATTTACATATTTTATATTTTCCACAAAATGCAAAGAAATAAAAAAAAAATTCAAAAACCATTAAATAGTTGTGCTAAATAAGTAAAATTTTCAGAATTTAAAAATTTACACTTACTTTACCAAATGTAAAGAATTCAAATTATTTTTTGAAATCTTAAAAAAATTTTATTTTAATTAAAAGTTTTTAAATTTTAACTTAAATTTTTACATTACTTACATATTTTACCAAATGTCAAAAATTTTAAATTTAAATTTTTAATTACCAATATTTGTACCGATTTCTATATTGTTTACTTAAGGTAAATAATTAAAATATTGAGCAAATTGTTTAAATCACAAAGCAAAAGCTATAAAATTTAAGATTTTTTAATAATTTACCTAACTTACAAATTTGTATGTCTTACAAATTCTTTTTTGATAACTTTAAATAAATAAATTTTCAAGTAAGCAATAAAAAATATGTAATGTTGCTCTATTATAATCTCTAAGGCGTTATTGTTTACATAATTCACATAGTTTACATAAAGTAAAATATTAAATAAAAATATTACTGATCAACTAAATTAAAATATTATGAAAAAATTGTTTTTATTATTTATTTTTTTTAATAAAAATTAATTTGCTAATAAATTCTAAATGTTTTTGAATATTTTTGCTAATTTTTACATTAATTTCATAATGTTAAGAATTTGAATTACGGTTATTTACATAGTGTAATTTACATAAAATATTTTTTTTAGTTGTTACTGATCAATAAGCAAGTTGTTGGAAATCAAATTTTAATAACTTATTATCAGGTTGATTATTTTTTTACATTGTTGACATATTTGACATAATGTAAATATTTAAAAATTTTAATTTTTATTAAATTAAAATTTTATGTAATTAAAAATTAGTAAACTTTGAAGAATTTAACATTGTTTACAAGATGTAAAGAATTAAATTTATAAATTAATTTAAACAAATTACTCTAAATTTTATAATTTTATACATTTTTCCAATTAAGCACATAATTTTGCAATAATTTTCATTGTTTACATTTTTTTTATGTAATGTAAATAATTGAAAATTTTTATATTTATTCACAAAAAAAAACTTATTGCAATAAATTTTAATATTTTTGTTAATTTCTACATTGTTTACCTGATGTAAAGAATTAATTTTTTTTTAATTTTACAAAAATTTAACTAAATGAAACTTATCTCCATTATGATTATATATATGCTATAATTTACATTATTTCTATATTTTACAGAAAGTAAACTGTTAAAAATATAGTGTTATATGAATTTTTAATTTTTATATTGTTTACATTGTGTACATAACGTAAAAAATCTAAAATTATTTATTTTTAACTATAAAAGTTCTGGTACTTTTTGTTAATATTGTATTTGTTACATTGATAGTTAATTTTAATATTGTTTACACTGTTTGTGATACGTAAAATGTAATATCAATTATTTTTAGCCATGAACGTCGGTACTATTTTATTTATGTACTTTAAGTAAACAATTAATGTTTTGGGATAATTATTGAGAAATTAAAGCAAAAGTTATATTTTTATTTGTCTTATTTATTAAAATCTTAATTATTCAATAATTTACATTATTTTAAAACTTTTTACCTTAGGTGACGTATGTAAACATCATTTTCTATTATGAGAACGGAAAGATCTCTCCTTTACATTTATTTCAAAAATTCTTTAATCAAAAGTTTTTTAACTGTACTTTTTGTTCATTTTTGACCTTATTTAAATAATTAAATTCTAAGTATTAATTCCAAATATATGTGTAATTTTAATTAATTTATTTCTTTAACAATTTTAAGCTCTCATTTTTTTTAAACTAAAACAATTACTGCTATATTTTATTTAATATTTTTTTTGGTAAATTCATACAAGGCCCTGAAACTGCACCTATTTTTTCTAATAACAAATTTCAGTTTTAAAATTCGTCAATATAAATTGTTATAAATTTATTTTGAAAAAGTCATAAATTTTGGCTGTCAATTCTAGATAGAAAAAATAACAATCTAACAATATTTTTAATCTCCAAATTATATAATGATTTGAAACTAGACCTTTTTTGTACAATATTTGAGGCAACAAAAAAAATAAAATAATAAGGAAACCCTTATGCATTGTCTAGATTGAAAAACAAAACAAAGGAAAAAAGTAATAAAACGTGATGTATACCTTTAGGTAAATAAATACACGTAAATATCACAAAGCATTTTCTTACTTTCAAATCTTTTACTTTAATGGGAAAAGTCGAGAAATAGTTATTGTTTCTTTTAAGCTAGGAAAAATCTTTGAAATAGTACCAAATATTTATTGGGCGAAAAATGTGTAAAAGGTCATATTAAAAGTATTTTAAAGCAACTAAAGGGCAGGTTTAAAAGTAATTTTCTTTGTCTATAAAAAAATAGCAAATAAAACTAAATATTTATGTAACTAAAAATTATTTTCTGAATTTCTTTCAAAAGTTATATTAAAACTATTGTTTAGTAAATTAAACGTGCCTAAATTTTATGGTTTAGAAAATAAATTGTTAGTTTAAATATTAATATTAATTTAAAAAGAAAAAAAAACTAACTTTCTTGGTGAAATCGTTGACCATAAGATTTTAATGTTTGTTTAAATAAAAAAATTAATATTCTTTAAACATATTTGGTCAAATCATTAAAATATTTATGGTCATTGATCAAAAGAAAATTTAAAAAAAATTTAGATTGTGTTGATAAAATAATAAAGAAATATGTTTATAAATACTTTATAAAATTAGCATAATAACTAAATATTTAATTAAAAAAAGAAAAATACAAATTTCTTTCCAAACACATTGTCAGCATAGTAATGTTTTTATTTTTTCTTTTTTCTTACTGCTGCTTCTCCTCCTAGAAACTTTTAAATAAACAACAAGTTTGTTGTTTAATTCTTTTGTTTTTTTTTTATTTTATTTTGGTTTAAAAATTTTCTTGCTTAAAGTTTGTGTTTTAAATCTTATAGTTTTGTTGAGTTGTTTGTGTGTGAGCTGAAGTTTATGTAAAAATGTCTTTAGCATATTAATGACCTTTTTTAGTTTTAACGAATAAAAATTTTAGTTTTTGTTTTTCTTTATAAATTGTAAATAAATATTCTTTTATGTTAAGTTCTGTTGATTTGGCATTGTTGTTGACAAGTTTGTTTAAGAGTTTATTTTCTTACTCGTCTAGAATATGTTTTGTTGTTGATTTTCTGTGTAGTTATTGTTGCTGTGATTTAAAGTTATAAATTATTATTTTAGTTGTATAGCTTTTTTGCATACATTATTTTGTATGGATTTTTTAAAGTGATTTTTTAATATTTTGTTGAACACAATGGAATCAAAACACTATAATTTCGCTAATAATTTAACCTGGATTTAAAAGATATAAAAATGAAAATTGTTTATATTTAATTCTCTACTTTCCCAAAAATTGTTATCACTTTCACTTTGATTAGTTACTAATTCTTCTATGATTCGGGAGTATCAAGTCAGATATAGGATAACAATATGCTCAGAATTATTAAATTTTCAATACCTGATCTTTGTAGTTTCTACTTTGTGTATATTTTGTTTTGTTTTTAAAGTTTTCACTGTATTTCTTTTTAAATATTACTTTTGTGTTCTTTAGTAAACTATCACTTTATTAAAACGTTTATTTCTACAATTTATTAAAATTTTTAAGGTGTGCAGTTTTGGCTAGAGTTTTGTTATTCTTTTGAAGCATATAAAATGTGGAAAAATATGATAAATATTCTAGTTTATAACATAATAAACCAATCTAGAATACTGTTTGAAAGATTTATATTTTATTGACAATTAAAATTAGTTTATAAGAAATTTTTAACACGTTTTTTCTTCTATTCTTTTGATAAAGGAACTAAATTTTTGTATACAAAACTTTTAAAATATTAAAAAAGATAAATAAAGGTTATGCTTTATGATTAACTAATCAAAAATTTATAATAAAAAAACTAAACACGTTTTTCAAAGTTATAAATTTATTAACTATAAAAGATATAAATTTATAGGCTTGGAATGTGGTAGCATTCATTTTAAAGAGTTTATAAACTAAAAAGTAAAGCATTCCTTTAAGACTTTTTTAAACTATTTTAAGCGGCTTTTATCTTGCTGAAATATCAAATAAATTTAACAATTCAGACAATTTTAGTAGGGTATATTAGTTTATCTGTTTGGTCTTAAATGCTGATCATATGTTGAATAAATGAAACGTACAACCAACTTGGAAACATTAGAAAGAAACTGTTTTATTTTATTTAGTTTTGCTTCTATTTTGTCGTAAACAATTTTTTTTTAGTGTATGAGAAAAAAAATTAAGACAAAATAAAATACTATTATCTAACAAAGTTTAGCTTTAAATTCAATTAAAAAATATTTATTATTGCATTGTTTGAATTGTATTATATAAAGTATTGTTTAGAAAAGTTATTTACAAGTTATAATTGTTAATAAATTTTTGTTGCTGATTAGTTATTTTTTTCCATACTTAATTTCTTAAATAATTATTTCTAAAGGTGTTAATACTAAAAACTAATTAATTATGGGACAAAAAACCAAAATTGAAAGAAATAAAAATGAATTATGACCAGTTGCTGCTGTTTATTAGAAAAAGATTTCAAACAGTTTATAGAATAAAAAAATAAATCAATTTTCAAGGTTGACCAGTTTTTTCTAAATAAACACAGAACACAAAAATAACTTAAAAATAATCAAAAACAAATCAAAGTTCTAAGAAAAATATTGTAAAAGAGATATAAAGACTCAAAATAAATAAGAATTATACATATATATATAAGAATTATACATATATATATATATATATATATATATATATATATATATATATATATATATATATATATATGGCTTTTTGTAGAAGAAAATAATGACTTTAAGAAAATAATAAAAATTATTTTGATAAACAAATTATTGAACTTATTCTACTTAAAATTCATAACTTTTCACTCATTTCATTAAAACTGTTATTTTCACATTAATAATGGGAAATCTAATTTTTATTACTTTGCCTAGCGTTTTTTTTTTTATTTATTTTATGTCTGAAGGAAAAAATTACTTTTCCAGACATTGTCTGTTTTTTTCAACTTCCTCTTGTTATTAATTGTCACTCATATGAAAATTATTAAAAACACAGCTTTGTCTTTAAGGAAATTCAATTTATGTTTACCACAATTTTCTTAACAAGTTTCCTCTAGTTACTAAAGAAAACTTTGTTGTCAGACCTTAAACGGAAGTAGTCATGTAACATAAATAATATATTTTATAGGTTTTTTTTTAAATAACTAGAATTTATGTAATAATTTTCTAAGGAAAACTTGTATTTTTTTAGCAGCTACAAAAATAATTTTATTACTTAATTTATTTAATTTTTTTTTTTTGGTTTTGAAAACCAAATTGTATTTCTTAAGCCACAGCAATGAAATGCTCAAAAACTAACGTAGCTTTTTAATTAAATAACAATTACTAAGATAATTTTTGAATTAGGAGGTTTGAAAGAAATAAAACGTTTTCATGCTTAGTGGAAGATGAAATTATTACAATTTAAAACAATGTTGTTTAACCATTTAATAATTAAATTTTAATATTTTAAATGTTACATAAATAACGTTTATTTATACAAATAAAATTAACATAAAATCTGGTATTTAATATCTGTTAAATAATAAAAACATATTTTAATTAAAATATGTGTCTTAAGTCTTTTGTTTTCAAAGCAAATTAACCTACAAATTTATTTTAATTTGTAAATGTTTTAAATGTATTTTTTAAATGTTTTTTAAGTTAATACAAGTGTCTAATATATTCTTTATCATTTTTTTTATTTTCCTTACTTTGACATACCTCTTGCTTAAGTCTTTTCTTTAGTATTGCGTTATTTGACCTTTATTATCTTATTTGTTAAAAGTGTTAAATAAAGAAATTTAATTTTTGGAACTTAACTCTTATTGTTACTTAAATCTTTTGCTAGGGATTTTAATTTCGTTATTAAGATAAATTTGCAAAAATTGTGAAAAAATTTTGTTTCATTGTAAGAAATTAAATTTAAGTAAAAAAATAGTTTTTAACAACAATATTGATATTTATTAGTTTATTATTTAATTAAATTGTAAGGGAACAAAGTTTCAAGGTTTAGGGGCGTTTTTATTTTTTTTTTATTTTATTTTTTTTTTACTTTAAATAAATTTTGCTTAAAGTATTACCCATTTGATTTCATAGCTATTTTTGCTTAATAATTGAATGAAAAACATTAATTTAGTTAGAGTTTAAATATAAATATTAAAACAATTTTTGCCTAATTGTTGTAATGACAAAATAATTATTTTGCTTTATAACGTATTTAATAGCACTTTACAAATCTCTATTATTTGCAACAAAAATATAAATATTTTCAATAAAAAATATGAGTTTCAAAGTGGTATAACAGTTTGTGTAACACTTAACAAGAATTATATAAAATTTTGCAAGTAAAAATGTATTTTCAGGCAATATAAAAGTTTATATTGCACTTATTGGAACTTTTACTTGCCAATAATTTCGAATGTGTCAAATTTTATAAAAAAGAAAATAATAATAAAAAAAAAATGAATTTTTAAGCAATATAACACTTAATAAACATCGTAGTATAACACTTTAAGAGAATTCTAGTTACTTAGTTAAGTATTAGTAATGAATTTATGACATTTTATTAACAATTTAATTTTCTTTAAGCAGTATAACAGTTAGTACAACACCTAATAAATCTAACAGATATTAAATAAAGGCTAAACATTTTTCATATATATTTTATATATTTATATATATATATGTAGCCAGTATAACAGTTTGTATAACGCTTCTAAAACCTGCTAATTTCTTAATTAAGTAAAATTAATTTTTGATGTATGAAATTTTATTTAAAAAAATGTATTTTTAAGCAGTATAACATTTAGAAAAGCTAAGATATTTTAGAAATAATATTAAACAGAAGAACTTAAAACTTGGCTTTTATTAACTTAATAAAACTTAATAAAACTGTTATATTTTAAAAATGGCTAAAAATGTGTTAGATAAATATAAACAAGAACTTTTATAAAAAAAAGTTTTTATAATAGTTACTAAAACTGTTATATTTTGAATAAAGTTTATATAAAAAAGATATAATGTAATTTTGCACACTTTTTATATGATACAACAGATTGTATAACAGTAATAACAATTTTACAAAGCTTATATTTCCAAAAATATTATGTAAATAAAAATTTATATTTCAGTGCACTATAACACTTATTCAAACTCTTATATTTTTAATAAATATTAATTTTCAAGGATATATATTATAAAATTTCATTGATTCATTGATTTCCATTGACTTTTGATTTTGTAACTCTTTAAAAGTTCTTTCTAAAGCTGTATAAGAATATGTGTAAACCATTTAATTAACTTACTGCAACAAAACTTTTATATTTTTCACAAAAACTAATTATTTTAAATTTATATAGAATTAATATAATAATAATTTCAAAGCTGTATAACAATTAGTATAAAACTTCTATAACACTTAATAAAGCTGTTATAGTTTTAGGCAAAATATATAAAAGTATAAGCAGAAAGATTTAGGATTAAAGTTATTAAAAATATAAATTTTAATTTAGTCAAGCTCGAATTCAATTTTATTAACAATGTAATAATTAAATGAAGAATATAAGGGAAAATAAATAACTAAACACTAGAATAATGGAATGCATTTTCTGGCCCACTATGAACCGTTTTATATATTCTAACTTTCAAGTTTTCAAAATTATAATAGGTAACTTCAATTTCAATTATAATTACAATATTTTTAATTCCTAAATTGTTAAGAGAAATGAAATTTAGAACTTCTTTTTGATTATATTAATGTAATACATTAATTAATTTTCCTGTTCTAGTCAATCGTCTGTTAGTACAGAATGCAGTGTAATATTATGTTGTTGTCTTCTGCTGCATTGTTTGTTCTAAAATAAAATTAAAGTTTATAATTTTAAAACATCAATTAAAATTAAATTTACTTATTGTTATAAAAATATATAAATTATACTTTTTCAAGCTAACTTCGTGCTAAGTTTTGTGGTCTAATTTGAGCAAAAAATTTAATATAATTTATTTTTTAATTCGTGTCTTTTTTTTATTTAACAAATTAGTTTGAAATTTATTTAAACCTCAAACCATAAGGTGGTTAACTATATTTTATTATTAAAACAAAACATATAGTACATATTCTAAGAAAGCAAGAGTAACTAGAATTAAAAAACATCATAATTTAAATTTAAACCAGGTAGTAATATAAACGTTTGTATTAACACGCCTGTAAAATTAAAAAGAAATTAAAATAAATTTTAATTTAATAAAACCAGTAGCATTTTAACAGCTATAAAATGTTTTTTTTTTCTTAATTTCTTAAACACTTAAATGGTGTTAAATATAACCCAAAATAAATTCTGTTTAAAAAATATTTAATTGTTTTTATAATTTTCCTTAAAAACACATGTCACCAAGCTGTGTTTTCCTTCTCCTTTTGAAGCTGCAGGCGTTTTTATTGCAATTTATCTTATAAAAATATTTAATTATTATCCCTTTCTTATTTTGGTCTCCTTAAATTGTAGTATTTTTCTACGACATGTGTTGTAAGTTTTTAAATACATTTAAAAAAAACCTGCTGTTGGACATCATTTACAGCACGTGCTATAATTTTTTTTGTCATAGTAATTTAGTTTGCAAAAAAAAAACCCTTATTCTTTTTATATTGCTATTAAAAAAAACTCTAAATTAGCTCCAACTGTTGTAAGCTAATAATTTAAAACAATTTTTTTTCTTAACCCTTATTCTTTTTTTTTTCATTCACCCTTTAGGAAGTAATTTTTTTCTTTAAAATAAATAAAGTAAATTGAGCCTTTTAAACATCACCTTTAGCTTTGAAAAAAAAACTTCTTGTATAACAGTTTCAGTTACCATCTTATTAAGTACACAATATCTTTAAAACTTCCTTTTCTTTTTAAGTGTTTTTCATATTTTTCTCTGCTGGTTTTATTGTTGTTGTTTTTGCGTTTATAACTTCCGTTCTGTAACTTCGTAATGAAGAAGATTTTTGTAATTGTATTATGCTGATGATGATGAATTTGACCTTTGGTTTTGAACTTTTGATTTAAGTTGGTTCTGGGTTTCATTTAATTTGCATTTGTTCTCTTGCTGGCTTCTTTTAGAAAATGACTCATGTTGTTTATAATTTTTTAAGAATATTTTCTTGTTCTTTATTTGGTTTTATTTCTTTTTGTTTTATTTTAAAGTCAGTCAGTGTTATTTATAACAATTTGTTATAAATCAGCAAGAAAAAAACTGTGTTATATTACATTTCAGAGTTTAATTTGGTATCTTGCATTTTAGGTTCAATTGAGGTCAAGTTTTGTTTTAAAGAAATTTTGGCAAATAAATCAAAAGAAACTACAGTAAAAATTAAAGAAGTTTTTTTTTTTTAACAAAAAAGTATTAAATTAACTAAAAAGTTAAATGGTATTAAATTTTATTTACAAACAAAAAATAAATTGAATTTACAATTAAGGTATTTTGAAATTAATTAACATATTCGGTACGATGGGACAAACTAGATATTGAATATAGTTAGAAATCAAGCTCAGAAATTAGAAACAAATTTTCTTATAAAACATTAAGATTTTTTTCAAAATCAAAGATTTTTATCAGTATAACATTTTATCCAACTATTTATATAACAGCTCTGAAAACTCTTCTTAATGTGGTTATTTTTTAAATAAAAACGAAATGATTTTAATGTATGAAAAATTTCATAAAATAAATTTTAAATCAATGTAAGACTTTGTAAAAAAGATTATTTAGAAAATCTCTATAGTAGAACTTGGTAAATACCAAACTGTTATATATCAAATAAAAAAGTTATATAACAACTTGAATAAGAGTTTATAACACTTCATAAAATTAGTCTACTTTCTATAACACTCTTTTTCATACAAACAATTAATACAAAACTTAAAAAATTTATTTCAATGTCATATAACAGCTATAAAAAATTTTATCTAACGTTTAGAAAAATTATAAAAACTGTAACAAAACTGTTTTACAAAACGAAATTTATTTAAATGTCGTATAACAATTATAAAAATCATGGGTAAACTGTATAACAACTTGTATAAGAGTTTATAAGAACATATATATATATATATATATATATATATATAAATATATACATATATATATATATGTTCTTATAAACTCTTATACAAGTATATATATATATATATATGTTCTTATAAACTCTTATACAAGTATATATATATATATATATATATATATATATATATATATTAAAAAACACTTTTCACAAAAAATTCATACGAAACTAAAAAAAATTATTTCAATTGGTATAACACTTATAAAAATATTTTATATAATAATAGCTTGTATAAGAGTTTATAAAAATGTTATATTTTGTATACAGATTTTTTCATAAAAAGTCAATATCGAACTTAAAAAAATATTCCAAAAAGGTATAACAATTTGTATTACAATTATAATAATTATTATACAACTGTTATACAAAAGTTGTTTATTAATTTATTGTAAAAACAAAATCAGTTTTATGATTTATTTTTTTATATAACTCTTGAATGATAACAATAAGCATTTCAAAACCATATAACAGTTTGTATCACACATAAAATTCACTTTCTTATTAAAATGAAACATTTTAAACTTAAGTATTCCTTTTCATACAACAAAACAAAAAAAAATTAGAAATTTATTTTATTTTCGTATAACAGTTATAAAAATTATTATGCGTAAACTGTATGACAGCTTGTATTAGAGTTTATAGAAATTTAAAAAAGAAATTATTTTGGTGCAAGAAAAAACTGTAGAACTTTGACAATTTATTTAAATATCGTATGACAGTTATAAAACGTATAAAAGTTATAAACTATACAACAGCTTGTATAAGTTTATAATAATTTTATATTTTATATAACACTTTTTTCATAAAAAATTAATACGGAACTTAAAAAAATATTTGAAAATCGTATAACAGTCAGTGTAGCAATTATAAAAACTGTTGTTTTTATAAATTTTATTCACCTTTTGTATAAACTAAATCAGTTTTATGATTTATTTTTTTATCTATAGGGAAACTAAACTTTTCAAAGCCTTATAACAGTATGTATAACACTTAAAATTTACTTTCTTATTCAAATTAAGTATTTGGAATAAAAGAAAATGCGTTCTAAAATTATATAACAGTTATTATAACACTTAAAATGTGCTTTATTATAATTTTTAATAAAATTCAATTACAATTCTTGATATCTTGGTTGTTATCTGGACAAAAATCTCAGCAAATCCTCAACGGGAAACAATAACATTTAATAAACTATTTATTCTGTAAATCTGATGTAGAATATTTACACTTGTCATTGGTTTGACAGTTTGAGTTCATAGATATGTTGGAAATAAAATTATTTAAATCTTCACTTTTTGTTATCTAAAATATAACTAAAAGTTAAATTTTTAAATTTTTTGAACAATAAAAAAAAATTCTAATGGATTTTCTTCTTACAGCTTGTAATTTTCATTATATGTTACATTTAAATCATAAGTAATAAATTCATTGTAACAAAAGAAAAAAACTTCTAAATTAATGATTATTATCGAAATATCTATTAACATAAATTTTCTACACTTTCTTGAAATATCATATTTCAAAATGATATTGTTAATTTAAAAATAAAAAATATTTCAAAAAACTGTTTAAAAGTTTTGAAAAATTTTTCTCATAAAAATTTGATTACAACAGCAGGTTTTTTCTTTTTAATATGATATATAAAAAATTTTATATGTTTTGTGAGTATAAAACAAAATTTCTCAAAAGAATATGTTTATTTAAAATACATTTGATTTGTTTTTCAAAAACAAATTTTATGCTTATCTAAGCACATTATAATAATAATAAAAATATACTCGTAATAATGAAAAAAGTAAACATTAAAAACTAATGTAAATTCCATATACATAATAAGATATCAAAAGAAATACAAAATAAGATAGACAATTGGACAGACAGATTTACAGAAAATACATAAAAAAGGTATGTTCAACATTAAGTTTCTTCTGAAGAAAAAATATATGTAAAAACAAGTAAGAAATATATAGTCCATCAAGCCCGACCATATGATACCCTAAACCATTGTGTATGTTCAGCAACATTTGGAAAGGGGTCCCATGGCTAATTGCGTATTAAGCGTAATGTATATTTATATGAATAAGTCATGATATTTATTCACTTTATCGTAATTCCCGGAAATGGGTCTTTATGGAAGCTATGGTTAATTAAGGGACGTTCCTCATAAAATTTGGCACTAGAATTTCTATTTATATAATGCTGATTTATTTAAATTATTAAGCTGATACTAATATTTTATGAAATTTATGCCCGTTAAAGCGATTTTCTGAAGAGGGGTCGATTATGTACCGGTCTTCATGAACCTTGGCACATAGATTAATACTTATTAAAAACGTATAAGTATCAAACATTTTATTAAAATATTGCTATATTTAAGGCATTTATGATCGTTAAATCCCCATTCCGGGAGGACATTTGTATGGTAGACAGGTGAAAAATAGACCGTTCACCACCAATTTCAATAGACTTCGTTCTTAAATCATGACAAATCTGTGAGTCAAATTTCATTAGTTTGATTACAAAGTTTACATAGACGGACAGATGAATATCGTTAAAAGACTCAGAAAGTGATTATAAGCCAATTGGTATAAATTAAGGTGGGTCTTAGACCAATATTTTTGTGTGTTGCAAACATCAGCACAAACGCATAATACCCTCCCCACCTTTGGTGGTGTAGGGTATAAATACAATCATAAATTTTTTTGTTTATATGTTTAAAAAAATGACAGATCACATGTCAATGTATTTTAAAAGATTTTTTATTTATTTTTTTTTATTTTTCATTTTTATTTTATTTATTTATTTTTATTTATTACTTTTTTTTTGGTATTTTTTAAAGTTATGATGAAATATGTAAGAAAATTAAGGTCAAATAAAATGGTCTATACTATAAAATGAATATAAAAAATTGAGGTCTTTAATGAAATTCTCACATAAAAGATATTATAACAAATTCTATAAATAAGAATAAGAAATTTGCGCATAAAATAACTAGTTTATGATAACTAAATTAAATGATAGTAGGCTTAAGCATTCCAAGCAAATAAAGAATATAAAAAAGTGTAATTTTAGATCTTGATTTTGTAATATTAACATTAATCTCAAAACAAAAAAGTATATTAAAAACTGTTTAACATACAAACTTTTCTTTATGGTAATTAGTTTTAACCTCTTCGTGTTTGGGTTATTTATTCCGTTTTTTGTCTTCTTTTTAAACTAACCATCAATTATTGAAACTACATACAACAAAAAAAGCTACAAAATTATAAACTGCACTTTATTTTTTAAATATTTCTTATATGCTTTTAAAACAAATAATTTCACTTTTTTTAAACGAAAAAACCTATACATATTAATTTCAGTTAAAAGTACCTTTTTTACTCATTAGTTATTTTTCTTCGTAGTTACAGGTAAATAAATAAAGCAACACCTGTATAAATTTAAAATTGTCGGCCATTTAAATATATATATGTGTTTGTGTTTTCCTTCTTCTTTTTTATGAGATATTTAAAAGAGTTATGGTGTCTATACTTTGACTAATTTTTGTTTGATATTAAAAAAGGTTTACATTTCTTAAGTGGGTGAATAAATTCTTTTAAATTTTAAAATCATCTTCATAATTTATATTTATTTTTAATTTCATATACCTTGTTCTCCTCTGTTTTTGTTGGCCTTTTAATGGTCGTAATATGATGCTATTTTGATGATTTTTTTTAGAAAAATTCATTTTAATTTTGTTGTTTTTTTTTTTTTTTTGTCATGTGCTACTTTTCTTTAAAGTATGTTTTTTGTAGTTAAGTATTATGGCAAAAACAAGTTTAAGGTAGAGTAGTTTTTTTGGTGAGTTTTTTGAAGATGAAACAGAAATTAAAATAAAGTTAAAGCTAAAAAAGTAAAATTGAAAGCATTTAAAGAAATGAAAATAATTGTTAAATTACTTTCAAATTATAACAGTTTAAATAAAAAGCTATATTTTTGAGGAAAAATATTAAACATGATAAAAAGTGAATTTTTTTAAATGAATAATAGTTTGTATAACAATTAGTAAATCTAATGCAGTCCTTTTTTTTAGAATTTTAGACAAAATTTAAAGTAAAATAAATATAAAACATTAAAATTAACAAATAAAAAATAAAAAAATTTTTTCTATGAAACAGTTAGTAAAGTACTCTTAATAAAACAGTTTTTCAAAATTTTAATATTATTAATTTCTTAGAAATAAAGAATAGGCTAATTTTTAGTTGTATAACAGTTAGTATAACAGTTGGTATAACACATATTATAACAGTTTTTGACGAATTTTATGCAAATTCATGTTTTAAATATAGAATGGGTGTTTTTGGTTGTATAACAGTTAGTATAATGCTTGGTATAACACTTAATATAACAGTTTTAAATCTCAGTCAGTATTCCTAATTACTAAGAAATGAATAATGACTGTTTATTTAGCTGTATAACAGAGTTTTTAGTTGTATAACAGTTAGTATAATGCTTAGTATATAATATAACAGTTTTTCATAGATTCAATATTTCTAATTAGTAGGAAATGAAGAATGACTACATATTCAGCTTTATAACAATTAATATTTATTTTTATCTTTATTACTTTGAGATAAAAATGTATTTAACTGTATAAAAGTTGCTATAACATATGTTACACATTTTTGTAAGAAAATTTTGAGCAAATTCTTCTTCAAAAATAAAGAAGAAGTGTAAGATGTTTAAATATGTATAACAGTTTGTACAACTCTTATTATAACAGTCATTTAAAGTTTTAAACAAATACATGTCTAAAATGTAATGTTTTAGTTAGTTAAAATTAGTTCAACAATTTCAAAAAAAAAAAGTTTAGAATAGACATGTAGATACAAATATGAGTCTTATGAACTTATTTAAATTCTTATCCCCAGTATAAAAGTTTGTATAATAGTTTCTCGAGGCATTTTTAACTCAGTATAACAGTTTAATTTAAAATTAAGAAAATAAAAACAATCTTAAAATATACAACTGATCCTTTAAAAAATGCAATTAATTGCAATAAAGCAGTTGGTATAAAACTTTATATAACAATTTTTACTGACCTCTGATTTAAACTACATGAATAGTTAATATAGTAGAGTGTTTTACTAATGTAAACCAATTAATAAAATTGTGTCTAACAGGCTTATAAAATATATTAAAGATTTTAATTATTGTTGCACCTTAAACTGTTGTATAACATTTAGCATACCACATTTTATAACAACTAAATATATATTTGTTATAAGAGTTTGTATAATAGTTTCTCTGGGTATTTTACATTGAGTAGAACAGTTTTATTTGAAATGAAAGAAAAACTAAAAAGTATACTTTAAAATAAAACAAGTTATGAGAATATAACATTTAAATGCTTTATAACAATTAGTATAAGACTTTATAAGAGTAATATAAAATTTTATTCTAAGATTTTTATTTCAGTATGAAGTTTACACTTGAAAATATAAAAAATAAATGAAGAATTAAACTTCGGTATAATGCTTAGTATAAGACTTTATAACTGTTTTGTTTTTCTTAACCCTATAGAGCTTTAAATATTTAAATGTTTTTAAAGATTTAAAAAAAATCTAAATACAATGATATTTTAAACTGTATAACAAATAGTATAACACTTTATATAACAGTTTCTGAAAATAATTAAAACAACAGAGAGTGAAAATAACAAATGCAAAGGAATTTTATTTTTGGATAAACAATTTTACAACACCGGAAAGTAAAACCCTTACAACATGTATAAAAATTATTAAAATACTCTCCTTTCTAAATGAAAAAAAAAATGTTTGCTTCAACAAAATCAACATTTTTATGGAGTTTTTCTTCTCGAAAAACAAACAACAATTTTTTAATCAAACAAAATTTTTCAGCTTTTTCTAATATTTGGTTAACAAAAATGCGATAATATCCACTTAACCACTGAATTTCGTGTTTATTCCCCCCTCCACGATCAACCTGCCGTTAGCCATAATCAACAAAATGATTAAGTTTCGTTATAAACGTAAAGAACCAACAAATATTGTTGGTTCTAAAGATACCAACAACACCAGCAGCAGCCTTAATACATCAATGATCTCAACAAAATCTACAAATAATAACAACAATATTAGTAATACAACAAAGAAAGATGCCACCCATAATGAAGCTAAAGAAAATTGTAAACCAAACACACAACAACAGCAACAACAACCACCACAAATGAAAGTCACTAACAATAGTAGCACTGCAATGAATCCAACAATAGCTACATCAGCAGCAGCCACTACCACACAATCAACCTCAACAACAGCAGCCGCAACCACATTAAAATCTTCTATACCAACACAATTAATAACAAGTGCACCCATTAATATTGTCAACTCAACGGCACAGCATCTACAACATCCCCAACATTGTCAAATGGTGTTAACAGCCGGTACAGGTGGCACATTGCCACGTAGTACACCAAAGAAAATGATGGATCCACGTGAGGGTCATAAATCAGCAACGTTAACGCGACAATCGAATACATTGCAAAACAATCGTAAACTATTGACGTCAATGGCAAAAGTTGCTTCAACAGCTGAATTGGCGGTAATGGGTTATACGAATAAACCAGCGAATAACAACTATAGCAGCAATAACAATAATAATGGAATGACAAGTATAGCAAGTGGTATAATATTGAGTCCAGAAGCTATACAAAATAGAGATCGTTGTATAAATGCGGTTATAGTAAGTGGTTTAAAACAAAATACAAGATATTTAGAGATAAATTTTAAATTGACAATGCATTTTGTTCGAATATTGTAACAAAAATATTTATTTATTTATTCCTAAAATTTAAATTATTATTCAGAAAAATAATAATTAATTTACTTTTTTATTTACCTTTTTAAAGGAACTTTTCCAACAGCTACAAACCAGCTCTGAACCTGCCCTATGTCCCGAACCATTACGTCGCGCTTTAGCTTCGGGTCCTTTGGCAGGACGTCGTTTCCCCTTGGGTTGCCTGGGTGATGCTGCCGAATGTTTTGAGTTACTTTTACATCGTGTACACTCTCACATTTCTTCAGATGATGGTGATGCCTGTGAGTCACAGGCCTGCATTGCCCATCGTCGTTTTGCTATGCGTGTTATTGAACAGAGTGTTTGCAAATGTGGCGCCAATTCTGAACAATTACCATTTACTCAGGTATGTGTTTGAATGATTTTTTTTTTCTTTTTTTTTTTATAAAGTTCAATTTGTTAATTATTGAATAAATGTTGTCGGTTAGATTAATAATAGAAGCAGTAAAAAGTGTGCTAAATAATAGTATAAGAAAATTGCTTAAATGTTTTGTAATTGAGGAGAAAAAAACAGAAAATTATTGTAAAAGTAGATTTAGTTGGAAGAGCGGAAGAAATTTTCTTTAATTTGTTATAATAGTTTTGTTTTAATTGTCATGAAAATTTAAGAGTTTTACTTTATGGGGGGGGGTCCGAAGTGATTTTTGTAAAATGACTAGCTATGAAATGACTAGTTTTTGCTCTATGGAAGAAACAAGAAAGGGGATTATCGATAACTTTGATCCAACTAAAAATTAGTGTTGAATTTTTATCCACTTGGAATAATTTGCGATTTTGTCTCATAACCTCACTTTTATCTCATAGCTTCACTTTACTTGGAGGGTGATATCTCTAAATACTCGTAGCATCATTTAAAAATTATCCGTAGCAATCCGGATGAATAACCAAACGAAAGGATACTATCCTTTTAAGTAATTAAAAAAATATGTCTAAATATATCTTGAGACTTAAATTGCTCTAAATAATATAAAAATTTAGGCTCTCATGCTCAGAATAATTTATGTTTTATGTGTCAGTTATGTTCAATATTTAAAAAGAATTCAGATGATAATTTGTTATATAGATTTTAAGATAATTTACTTTTATTTGTATTATAATGATCGCATAATTGTACTTCAATTTTGTGGAAAGATATTTCGAAACTCTTACTTTTCTAATAAAATATAAGAAATTCTACATAAATTCTATAAACTTGTATAATACAATCAGTTAGAACTAACTACATTTTTCGATATAATAGTCAAATTTATTAACTATTATATTTATTCAAAATATATAAAACTTTCTCCCAAATGTACATGTAAAATTTATTATTTTAAATTAAACCATAATTTTTATGCAAAATGTTCTAATTTGTTTTTTCTTCTTTCTTCGGATTTTTGAAATAACTTAGAAAATACGACTCTTACCAGTATTTATGAGTTGGAGAGTTATGAAAATATATTTATTAGTTTTTGAGTTATTGCATTTTGAAAATGACAAAAAGCACTTTGGACCACTCTTTATAACATTTCTTTTATAATTTTCGGTAATTTAAATAATAAAATAAATTTTATTAATGGTAAATACAAGAAAAAGGTTACATAATGTTAATGAATAATGAAATTTTTTGTTGCTGGGGTAAAATAAATAAAAGTCCTCAGGCTATAAATATAAAAATCATTAAAATAGTTGGGAAACATAAACTTGAGTTTTAGGAGAATAGAAAAGGAACGAAAAAAATATTTTTAGATTTTAAAACATTTTCGTTGTAAATAAAGAAAAAAATAAATAAAAAAACGAGAAAAAAAAATATAGTCGGTCAAGACCGACTATATGATACCCAACACCATTTTGTACGAGTATAAAAATTCGGGAAGGGAACTTATACTACACCTTTGGCCAATTTTACTAAATTTCTTGAAATTAAATATACAAATACAGAATAATGCGTTGATACCAATATCTAGATGATTTTATGTACTTTAGGGCGATTTCTTGAAATATGTTTATATGGGAGCTATGGTACATTATGGACCGATTCTTATAAAATTTGACAATGTTTTTTTTTACTTATATAAAACTTATTTGTGTTGAATATTAATTTGATACTAACATTCACATGGCTTTCGGAAGAGAGATTTATGTGGGAGCTGTGGTCAACTGTGGACCGATCTTCATAAAATTTGGTACAAATATTCATACTTGTATAGAACTTCTTTGTATCAAATTTCATTAAGGCATTTTGAAGTGTTTAAACTCTATTCCGGGGAGTTAAATGAAATAATGGACCCAACACATCCAATTTCAATATTCTTCGTCCTTGTGTCATAAAAGTCCCACATGCCAAATTTTATAGAATTATCTTTAAAATTGCGACCCGTACTTTGTGCACAGGGTTTACATGGCCAGCCAGGCAGTCGTCCAGGCAGACGGACGGACATCTTTAGATCGATTTAAAAAGTGATTCTGAGTTGATTGGTATACTTTAAGGTGGGTGTTGGATAACTTTTTCTACGCGTTACGAACATTAGCACAAACGCTTAATACCTCAACCATATATGGTGATACCCTACACCACATTTCATGTTTCAAATTTTTTTTTCTTGTATTAATTTATTTTTTACTTATTTTATTTATTTATTTATTTTTTTTTTATTTTATTCAAAAGATGATTGAATACATTTTGTTTGAAGAGTTTTGTTAAACAAATAAAACTTAATTATATATTCAAAAATATTCAATCAATCATCAAAAACAAAACAGATACTAAAAACTTTAAATAATTGACCGGCTACTAAAATTGTCATAAAATGTCAACAAGAACTGAGGCCAACATTGTCTGTGATAATGAATTATTTTAACACTTAAAGAAACTAAACGCAAATAAACTAAAAATAAATATTAATAATAGAAAAAAAACCTTAAAAATTAAAGCGAACAAAAGTCTAACACCAAAAGAATAAGAATAAAAAATTTCTTAAAAAAAAAAAAATCAAAATGTACTTGACTTTAAAATCTAAAAAAAAAACATTTACAACAACTTAAACTTTAAAATGTTTCAAACTTTATAAATCCAAAAACCTTGTGTTATATTCTGTTAATAAAAAAAAAACAAACGCAATTTTCTTGATAATTTATGTTCAAGTATAAACTAAATTGTAATTTGTAGCAAAAAAACTAGAAAAATTCTTAAATATACTTAAAAAAAAACCAGTTCTAAAATATTTTCATAACACATGTTATTGAATTGAAAATTTTGAAAAAAAAACTGCATACATAATTGCTCATAAACTTTAAAGCATAACTATTACAGCTTAAAGCTTTTAACTATAATTAATGATATTTCCATTTTTTGTTTTAAAATCTAGTTTTATTTGTTTTTTTTTTTTTTTTCTTCTTTTTCTAATAACTGTGTAAACTAATTTACATACTTGAACTTTTTAATTTTTTATACCCCTCACCACCATAGGTGGTTGGGGTATTATGCGTTTGTGCTGATGTTTGTAACGCATAGAAAAAGTTATCCAACACTCAAAAGTACACCAATCGACTCAGAATCACATTTTAAATCGATCTAACAATGTCCTTCCGTCCGTCCGTCTGGCTGGCTGGACGACTGGGTGGCTGTCCATGTAAGCCTTGTGTATAAAGTACAGGTCGCAATTTTAAAGATAATTTAATAAAATTTAACACGTGGGACTTTCATTACACAAGGACGAAGCCTATTGAAATTGGTTACGATCGGTCCATTATTTCATCTACAAATGTCCTCCCCATATAAATGTCCTCCCGGTTTAACGATCATAAATGCCTTAAATATGGCAATATTTTAATGAAATTTGGCACAAGAAACTTTTATATAAGTATCAATCTTTGCACTAAATTTTGTGAAGATCGATCCGTAATTGACCATAGCTCCCATATAAACCCCTATTCCGAAAATTACTTTAACGTGCATAAATCACATTCGAATGTTAGTATCAAGTTAATATTCAACACAAATAAGTTCTATGTAAGTAGTAACAACATTGCCAAATTTACCATAGCTCCCATATAAAGACTCTTCCAGGAATGACCCTAAAGTGCATTAAATAAATCATTTAGATGATAGTATCAACGCATTATTCTGTATTTGTATATTTTATTTTACATTTACTAAAATTGCCCATAGGTGTAATATAAGTCCCCTTACCGAATTTTTATGCTCGTACATGATGGTATAGGGTATCATATTGTCGGTCTTGACCGACTATATCTTTCTTTCTAGTTTTATTTTTCAACTAATGAAATAAAATTCATTTGATTGGCATTGACTAAGTACGAGTATATAAAAATTTTATCTTAAACTACTTTAATATACAAGAGATGAAGGTGTTAAAGTTGGTCATTTAAACTTGAACAAGTGCAAAGTTTTTTATTTAATGTGTAGGAGTTTTTTCTTTTTTGTTTAAATTAAATTAACCATGAATTAATTTATTTAGAATAAAATATTTATGTTAAAAAATAATGCAAAATAATTGTTGGCAATAAAAGTTCAGCAGACACGGATGTATTATAATTTAAAAAAGAAGATGTTTGACATTAAAAAAAAGTTTTTTAAAGATGTAAATTAATATAAATTATAACTTGAATTAAATGTTATTTAGTTATTTTTTTCTATTTAACTTAAAAAAAACTTGTTTCTTAATTTTAAAGTAAAAGAAAAATAAATAAAAAATTATACGATTTTTGCTATTTAGCTTCAAATTAAGCAATTCAGCTAACTATTAAGTTAACAAAAAAATAAAAAAATAACATCAATTTATTTGTTTGTATTTATGCTCTGATTTCTTTTTTAAATTATTTAAAAGTAATTTAAATGTTTTAAAATTTTATCAAAAATTTCTTTGAAAATATTTTTGTGGATTAATAAAAGTTTTTTAATTTATTTTAAAGCTACTTTAGCTAACACTTTCACTCTGAGTTATGTTGTCGAAAAACATATTTCGGATTTATTAACATATTTTTTTTTATAATTTTAAAGTAATAAATTTTATATTTAAATGTCTTTTGAATAAAAACAAAAGATTTTAAAATCGTTTATTGCTAAAAGAATATCAGAGAGATTTAGGAATACAAAATAATTCTTAGCTTAAAAATTACAGAAATCATAGAAAGTAAATTTAAATTAAAATTTAATAAAACTAACGAAAAATTCGTTTCATCAAATTGTATGGAAAATAACAAATAAATTTGAAATTTATTTGTTGTTTTCCATATAAATTATCGAAACGAATTTCTTGTTCGTTTTATAAAAATAGGGGGTATTTCATTTTATGCCACAAGTCTTTTAGAAATGAATTTAGAATTATTTTCTAAAAACAAAAACAAAAGTTATAAACTCTAAAGAAATATCATTGGAGAAAATGATAAATTTTAAGCAAAATTGATGTCTTTATAAAATTATTTCACTGCTAAAAAAAGAACAAGTTGAAATAGTAAAATGTGTTGAAAAAGAAAATTTAAATCCAATAACTAAAACTGGAATAGAAATTATGTATAATTGAACCAGGTGTGATCTAGAACTGATTTATAACTGAGCTTAAAGGCTATAAAATGGACTTTTTCGATATCAGATATATAGAAATCTTTTTAAATCATTTCTTTTTCTAAAAGTCAGAAGCAAATTTGCAATGTCAACTGAAAGTTGAAATATTTCTTTAATTTATTCATAATACAATTTTTAAATTAAAGGTTATAGATTAATAAGTAGATAGATATGTGAGGGAGAAAAACGAAATTCAGTTGTCAGAAACCTAATTAATATAAAGGTATTTGTGAAAAATTGTAGTAGTGTTTGTAAAAAATTATAAATATTATTAGTATTATAGTGTATAATAATATTTATAATAAATTCTTTATTTTCTAAGAGTTTATTTCTTACCATGGTTTAAATTTAATAAAAAAAAAAAACAAATAAGAAAAGTTTAATCGGCCAAGCCCACCATATAATACTCCACACCATTGTGCACGTCCATCAAAATTTGTGGTAGGGTCTTATATTAGACATGTGGACAATTGTGGACCGATACTTTTACTAAGTGTAAAATAAAATATACGAATACAGAATATTACGTTAATACTAACATTTATATGAATTTATGCACTTTAGGGTGACGAAGGTGGGCATATATGCGAGCTACGGTAAATTATGGAGCGATCCTCATAAAATTTGTAATTAAGATTTCTACTTATATAACTTATTTGTGTCGAATATAAACTTGATACTAACATGTGTATGTGTACGTTAAAGTGATTTTCGGAAGAGGGTCATATGGACCGATATTCATGAAATTTGGCACAAAGATTGATACTTACACAAAACTTCTTTACACCGTATTTTATTAAGATATTGTTATATTTAAGACATTTATGACCTATTCCGGGAGGACATTTGTATGCGGGCTAGGTGAAATAATGGACCGATCATGACCAATTTCAATAAGCTTCGTCCTTACGTTATTATGCCAAATTTCGTTGAATTATCTTCAAAATTATGACCTTTACATTGTGCACAAGATTTACACGGACAGCCAGCAAGACGGACGGACTGACGCCGTTAGAACGACTCAAAAAGTGATTTTGGGTCGACTGGTATATTTTTAGGTGGGTGGGTACAACACATCTGATAAATATTCTCCAACGAAAATTCAAAATTTTAAAAATAATTAAAAATATTAAATTTTATCTGTGACAAGTACAACCAATTATAACCAACTGATTTGGAGTTAATTTAATATTAATTTAATCAATAATACATATGCGCATATATACTGAAATGATAAATGAAAAATATGTATTAAAAATTAGAAATAAAAATTGTGGGAATGAATTATTTATTTATTTATTTATTTTTTAAAGTAATTTGAAGAAAAATTGAGAAAATGCTATGCTAATGGACTGGGATCATGATTGTTTTTAATAATACCACAAAAATTGCATGCAATAAGGTCATATTAACATTTATGTATGATTCATGTCTTTTAAAATAACTCTCGGGGGTTACATTATTTCTTTGGTTATTGCTCTCATATGTGAGCAATGGTATACTGAATAATTCTTCTGTATACCTAATATCAAAAGTAATAGACAGGAAGGACATTTTTTAGGGCCTAGTAGAAATAATAATAATAATATCACTTCATGCTTCTTGTTCTTTGTGATCATGGATTCTGTATCAGTTTTATTGTGGACGCAGATAATATGTTTAGCTCCCTTTAAGATCTAAGACTATGACAATAAGCCGCAGTCGGTTATTAAAGATGAGGGATTATTTTAAAGAAGTCATATATGTATAATGTTATAAATGGGCCTTTCAATTAAAAAGAAATTCCTTAATATTTTTCCATTTATTTAAATTTATGTTGTCAAAATTGTATGGTGAATTTGTTTGTGTGTTGAATTCTCTTAGTAGAAATGGTTTTCTCACATAATCTTCTAGTTCTATTCCATGTTAAAAGGTTTTATTTATAAAATTTGTAAAAGCTTTGATAAATTTAAAAATTTTATTATTAAAATTTAAGTTTTCTGTAAAATATTTTAAATATTTTACAAATCACTTAAGTAATTTCTAAGATCGAACCATATTTTATTTTAAAAAACCGGTCTATTTTGCAATATTGCACAAAATTGCATTATATGCCGCAAAAACAAGTTTTATATTAAGATTAGATGTTTATGAATTGTTTAGAAAATATTTTTGATTTTTTTAATATATAAATTTCATTATTGGATTCTTTAAATTTTTTTTTTTTTATTTTTACTCTTTAATAAAAAAAATATTATTTTTTAAGCTATGGCACGTTTTATACCTGACACTTGTTAATATTTAATTACAAATTGTCACACTTTATAGAAAATGTTATTATTAATATTATTATTATTTCTTGTAATAAATTATAATTAGCTTTAAAGCTTAGACATTTCTAATAATAAATTTTAATATTAATAAAAAAATTTGTAATAACATTTTTACATGTTTAATGACTTTAATTAAAACACTCGTACTTTTTGCCTTTTTAGTAAAATGTTTATTACGAATGTAATAATTTTATGTTAAATTTTCAAAATACAAATTATACCATATAAAGTGTTAAGAAAAAGTATTTAAACGATTAACTTGTGTTTTAGTTTAAAATAATTTGCTAAATAAGTAAAATACGCTTAAAAACTATAATGTAGAAAATTATAAATTTGTATCTTTAAGTAAATTTTTAATTTTTTAAATTATAGTTTAAACAATCAATTTAAATTTACTTAGAATTATTTTCCTGATACCTTAACTTAATTGTGAATAAAGTCAATATTTATTTAACGATTTTAATGAAATATAGGTAATTTATTTTATTTATTTATTTTTTTTATTATATCCAGAAAAAAATGATAATTTTTGCTGGTTTTCATTTTTTTATATTTTTTAGAAAAACAAAAATTTTAGATTTTATAAGAATATTTTTTTTTTAATTTTTTTTTTATATCTCTGAAATTATTGAGCAGATTCATTAATTATTTTAATGATATATAGGCCATTTTATATGTAATATATACAACTTTGAGATGAAGAAAAAAAAAGAGTATTTGTGATAGTTTTAAACAAAGTATAAACAAACAGTCCGACTCTCTTTTAGTAATATTTCTCTCTCTCTCATATATGGGTACTGTGTGAATTTTGAGAGAACTAATACAAAGAAAAGAGACCAAAGTTGTACCCAGGGCTATCAAATGTGGCGATTTTTCAACAAACATGGTGGTTTTGGCGACAAAATTTTCCGTTTGGCGACATGGCGAATTTTTTGGTGATTTATAAAGTGGTGGCGATTTATTTAGCTAACTTTAAAAATTTTATAAAATAGGTATTTGTGGAGAAATACGACTACGTATTCTTTTAGAAATGGACTATTTTTAATATTTGCCTGTCTAACAAAACGAAGGATCTTAGTTAATAAATTCAACTTCAACTTATATTAAGAAATGTCAGGGTTTTGCTGGAAAATTCGATAATGCAAAAACGAGTCAAGATAGTGGAAACGCTTTTAGATGTTTTGCTCAAAACTGATTGCTTTCAACTCATAAACATAGAATGTAGAAACATAGTATAAGAGAAAAAATGTCAATGCATACTGGTCAGAAAACTATTTCTTTTTTTTGGCAGAAATTCCAAAATAACAATTTAAAAAATGAGAAAAGGTGAATGTATTTTATAAATTATAACAGACCAAACAATCAAGAACATATATACCAATAAATATAATGTAGCAACTTTGACAATTTGACGTGACATTAAACTTGACAGTTTAATATTATTTTTACCATTTTTGTTTAAATAGAATTAGTATTATAAAAGCTGTATCTCGTTATCGGTAAAATATATATCAATATTGTTTAATGAAAATTGCAGCCTAGGAGATATATTTTAAGATCTTTGTATAAAATTTTATATTAGTCGTACATTTGTTTTTATTTTTTAGTTTTGTGGTTATATGGGTTGTCCGTCAAGATAACTTTGAAGGGCGAAAATTTGTATTTACTAATGTAAAAGCTTGAAAGCGTTTTCAGAAACAAAAAGGGGAAAATTGCATGTTTTAACCTATTGAGTATTTTCACTAATCAACAAAAAACTAAAAACATAGAAAAAAATTAATATAAAACTAAAAGCAAACATGTAAATGTCATATTTAAAAAATATGTCTGCTCGTATAGTCAAATTATGTATTGTAGAGGTTTAAGCAAAAATTCTTAAAATGACTTCGATACAACCTCAAAAAACACTAACAATGCTTTTTTTAATTTATGCCAGAAATGGTGGATTTTTGACCAGTGTGTAATGATAGAATTACTTTTTTAAGTAAATGCCAATAAATTTTTAAAGTTGTTACCCTAAAATGGAGATATATGTATGTTTGTTAGAAAAATGCATTTTAAACTATAATAAAATTTTCTATTCACTTACTATTAGATACTGCAATGATCATTGTCTTTATATAAATTATGCGAAATTTAAATCAATAAAAATTATACGAAACTAAAATTTTTTTGTTAATTTTTTACTTTTTCATTAAAAATCCTAATAAAATTTCTTATTAGCAATCTGGCGACAGAGGTTTAAAAAAATCTGACAACCCTAGTTGTATCTACAAATATTTGAATTATTATGGATTTTTACACTTTTTTATAAAATCACACACTATTTTAGACAATTTGTTTTAGAAATTAAAATGTACAACAGAGTTTCAATTTCTAGTATTCAAAATTCAAACAAATTGAATTTTAAAACACTCTTATAGAAAATAAAGGGGAAAATAAAAGAGCTCCAACACAATTAAATTGTTGTTACTAACACATACTTAGATTCAGGTACTTTTTCAAAAATACACTCTTAGAGTCAGGTACTTCTGGCAAAGAATCGGACTACTTGATATACTTTGGTTTTAAATTTTTAAAAATTTTTTGAGAAAACAAAAATTTTAAAATTTGTGAAAATTCTTGTTTTTTTTAATATTCCTGAATTTATGGAGCAGATTAGAAAATGATTTAGGTGAAATTTGAAGAAATTTAAATTGGAATTTTTTGGTATATTATTAAACCAAATTAGACTATTAGTTTTAAGATATATTTAAAAATGTGGTGCAACTTCATTAATTTTCTATATAATGTTCTATCTAGAAAAGCTAAAGTCAATTAGTGATTTATAGGTTTAAAACTCCATGATTACGTGTATTAAATATACCTATAAATTGTACTAAAAATTGATCAAGTTTAAATATAAAAATATTAAAATAAATATACTTATTTACCAATTTACTAATACAATAAGTGTCTATAAATGCAGTCATTTTAATAAAGATAATATAATGACCTTAAAATTGACAGATCGTGTTAAAATTTGCAAAATTTACTATTTTATAATATTTTATTGTATATTTCCATATATGCGTATACGTAACATACAATTAGACTGGCGATTGGTGTTTGTGTAACGAGATAATATTCGTAAGAATATATTTGTTGTTGAAGGTATTTAAATGATTTGATGAAGAATGAAGACTGATAATTATTTTACACAAAACATAAGAAATAATAGTAAAAAAATAGTAAAAAATTTTGTTTTGGCTGGGCGGTAAGCAGTTTAGTACCAAATCGATTTAACTGTATTTTAGAATTAAACAATATTAATTAATTTAAAAAGGCTAGCGTGACATTTCTTTTGTAGATCGATAAAAATTATTTTTTTTTGTATCTTCAAAAATTCATCATCAGCTGGACGTAGAATGCCAATCTAAATTAATTTAAAATTTGTAAATTAATCATTTAATTAACAAAATTTTGGAAAAAAAGTGAAAAGATTGTGCTATATTTTTTTTTTTTTTTTTTTTTTTTTAGAAAAATATCCATTTTTCATATTAATTTCAGAGTGCTGACTTAGAACATTTTTCACTGCTAGACGAATTGAGATAATCAAAAATTTTTTTAGCATATTATTTCGGAATATATTAGCAGTTATAGAATATATTGAAAAAAAATTCACTCATATACCTAGTGACTTATTCACAAAAAACAAAATAAAGTCGAGGCAAAAATTCAAGCATAAATACCTTCTTAGATGTAATAGATAACTTAACATTTTACAGAAATATAAAAATGTTTGAAATCGGACTTAACTTGTAGAAGTTGCGATTTTTTGAAACTTTTACATACTCTAGATGCTCAATTTTGACACCCTGTAGCTTATTTCGTGTTATTACAGGATGATTTCAAAATGATTTTTCTGAAAGCTTAGGTTCTTTTCTACAACTATTCCATACATTTTAATTTAATCCGACCAGTAGTTTAGGAGAGACAGATTTATTACCTAAATTTTTGCGATCAGCCCCACACTGTGTGAAGCTCCCTACAGTGAAACTCATTATATAACATTTGTTTACCTGGAACACCACAGTTGTGTTATAAAAACTCTGAAATTATAAAGTTGTCCTCATAGCAAATGGACCAAAAGAGATAAGACCTTTAAGTCATTATAGCTAAAAATCTTGAACAAAAAATATATTGGTTTTAAAAACTTTTAACAACTTAAAAAAAATCTATTAAGAAACCTGAGACTCACAATTAATAGAAAATCCTTGAAACTTAAATCTAAGAAGGTATTGCTGTTACACCTTTAATAGTTTTTGTGATTTACTTATTTATTATTATTTTTTTTTCTCTTTGGTGTTTAAAACTGTATTGTATTACAAATTGCTTAAAAAAATTGCAACAATTAATATTGTAGCATACATAATGTTACCTACAATTACAGACAACAATTAGCTTGTCAGTCATAAATAAATTTGTAGCAAAATATGAAAACTTAAAAACACACATGAACATATATTGGGATTTCTTCAAATTTGTTAAAAAAAATAAATAAATAAAACAAATAGAAAATATTAAGTGACTTCAATAAAACACAAATCTGTTCGCTTGAATGACTTTTCGCGAACGGCGTCAGTGTTATGGATTTTTAAGATTAAATTTTCAACAATATATAAAAAATTACCACATGTATATTACCTACAATCAATATGTCTGAAATACAAATTAAAAGTTATACGATATGGTTGATGTCACCGAAGATAATAGCGATCATAGTGATTTTTTAACATTTCATTAAAAAAAAATTTAATTAACAAAGTATGCATTGATTTTTTTATCTTTTTAATTTTATAACATTTGTTGATATATTTTTAATATCTGACAACCAAAAAAAATCTTTAAATAATGATAATGGACAGGAAATTACAAGAAATATTATGATGGTTAAAAATCAAAAATTAAAAAAAAATTAAAAATTCCATTTTAAGTTCGATATCAAAAATAAATGCACATATGTAACCTACACAAATGTATACAAAATAAAAATTAAAGGAGGATTAATATGTTTTATAAGAGTGAACGTAATCAGGAGCATAATTCTGATTTAACCTACCTTTAGAATATCGAGTAAAAAGCAAAGTGTACATAGATTTTTTTTATTTTTTTTTTTTTTAGTTGCATTTAATTCACTGATGTATTTTTACATCTAACCACAAAAAAATCTGTAAATGATGTTAATAAATAAATAGTTGCAAATATTAATTATATAACTATAAAATAAATTTTTCAATGACAAAAAATACCACCCAAAAATGCTAAAAGTTGCACTAAATTCAAACGCGTAATTAATTACCCAGTAAAAAAAGAACATCCAAAGAAGTCAATAAGATCCTGAACTTGCGATTTAGAAGTAGTGCAAATTCGGATCATTTCCAATGAATTTAACATAGGCTTGTCATTGGAAGATGTTCTCTTTTTTGATACCTATTCACTGTGTAGGAAGTTGTGTTCACGATGTCATGTAAAATTGATTTTTTTTGATGTTCTTTTTTATCAATTCAAAAACCAAAAATTTTTTATCAAAAAAATATGCATAGCAAGACTTTTAATTTGATTACAATATTTATTATTAAGTAACAAGTATTTGGAAATTCTAAACATTTTTATATCCTGAAAATTTATCTGAATCACTTTTCAATAACATTTTTCGATGATATTTATACAACTTATTAAGCACAAGAAACCGTACACTTACTGAAACTTTTGAAGTAATGAAAAAGTACTTCCTTAAAAATTACTTTTATTTATTTTTGTTGGGTATTTTTGAGTGCCACTTGATTCCGTTATAAACTATAATAACACCTACAGGTTGTTATACATATTCACCGATTTTAATTAACGCCAAATAACGCGATCTCAGGTCATGAATATTTTATGTATTTTTTTGTTGAAACCTATCTCCCGCTTAACTAGAACAGAATAGATTATTATAAATATAATTTCACATAAAATATAACAATTGCTAATATAAAGTACGTAAAATTTTAGATCGATTTTAAAGAATTATAACATTTTTGCAAATTAATATTTTATCAAGCCACAACGATTTTGAAATATAAAATCGAAACCTTTCTTGATTACACGATACTTTAGCTTCGTTGAAATTGTGCTGTGAGTGTGCCTCGCGAAAAAGGCACCTCCTCTAAAGCGCTGCTATTGAGGGCACATTAACGAAATGTATCTCAAACGTGTCATAATTACAAGTGTAATAAACCTCCATTTTTTATTTTGCCATACTCGAAACGGTGCAATTTTTCTAATCAAAAAACTGCAAAAAATTTAAATTTTGAAAATTTTGGTTTCACCACTTGTCCACAATATAATTCAATGACAAACTGATTGAATACAAGTTGAGCTATTTTTACAAGTGTTTGCAGTTTATATTAAAGGCAAATTCCAGATTATAGCAATCAAAAGAAAGAAGAAAGCTTGTTATTTTCAAACACTCTTTTTGGATTTTTTAAATTTGAGTGCTTTCCGGTACCACATAGAACCATTTCAGGTCTTGAATTTTTGCGGTTTTACTCCAACAAGTGTTATTAACATAATTGTATCAAAGGTTATTTTCAAAAATCAGTATTCAAAAAAAAAAAATAATAATAATAATGAATATAAAGGTAAACTAAAAAAGAGAATTCTCCATATAGACTTATATACATATTTTTATATAGGAACAAAACGAATTACTTTATAAGGAAATAAAAGAATTAAAAACCAAACTACACCAACAATCATCATATTTTATGCACAAAAGAAAAACTGTTTTTGTTTTTTTTTTTAATTTTTTTTAAAAAATTTGCATTTGTTTAAAAGCCAATTTATCACAAACAAAAAAAAAACTACTTTCAAGAAATTAATTGCCTTGTAAACTTTTAAACTTTAATACCTGACGTCATTTGAACGCCTTTTGTTATGGTTATATTATACAAAACCCTATAACAATGATCATTTAATTGACAACATAGTGATTAATAAACTGTAATTAAAATGACAAAAAAAAAAAAATATAAGTCTATAATAAATTTAACACAAAAAAAAAACCTACATAATTTTTTTTAGCAGAATTTTATTAAATGTTTATGGACAATGAAACACGTGCTTTAAACATTTTACTACAAAATCATGCTTAAATACTAAATACAAGTGGGTGTTAAATTTCCGGCGTCTTCTAAAACTAGTGTTCTGATTAGTATATAATTAGACGTTTTCCAAAAATTAGCAAAATTATTGAAATATAATATGATGACAATACAAAGTTTAAATACGCTAACATTTATGGTTGGTGTTTAAAGGTTTTTGTCAATGAACCCACGCTTTATTAAAAAAAAACGCTACTACCAAATTTATGTTTTAAATTAAAATTTAAATAGTTGCATATTTTATTACTTACGTTTTAAATAAAATTTTAATTAATTCCATATTTTATTTTTATTTTAAATTTTAGATGGTTCATTATGTCTCAGCCTCTGCTTTAACATCACAAAATTCTTTGGCTTTACAAAATCATCAACAATTGACTTTCGGTCAATTGTTAAGAGCAGCTGGTAATATGGGTGATATAAGAGACTGTCCGGTAAGTTAGATATATGAAAAAAAAAACAATGAACTCTCTTGCTATAATTTATTTTTAATCTTTGTAGAACTCTTGTGGTGCCAAAATTGGCATTTGTCGTGCTCTTTTAAATAGACCTGATGTGGTTTCTATAGGTATTGTTTGGGATTCTGAGAGGCCAGCCGCCGAACAAGTACATTCGGTATTAAAAGCTGTAGGCACCAGTTTAAGATTATCAGATGTTTTCCATCAAGTTTCGGAACAAAGATGGGCTCAAAATATCCAACATGAATTGGTGGGCATTGTTTCGTATTACGGTAAACACTATACCACCTTCTTTTTCCATACTAAACTCAAAGTATGGGTTTATTTTGATGATGCCAATGTTAAAGAGGTAATTTTGAGAAAAAAAGTAAATATCTTTGAGAAAAATATAAATAAAATTATTTTCTCTTCTGTAGGTTGGTCCCCATTGGGAGGGTGTTGTTGACAAGTGTAGCCGTGGTCGTTATCAACCTTTGCTTTTGCTATATGCTGTACCCCAGCCTCAATCGCAAAATGCTGTAAATTCCTCTACACAAATGTCTTCTGCCCAGTATATGCAAGAATTGGCTCATAATTCTCAATCGCCTGCTGTTAGAAGAGCCATTACCCCTAGCCCCGAAAAACCTCAATTGGGTAATACTAGACGTGCCATAACACCTACTCCCTTAAGAGGAGTACCTAATGATTATCAAAATCTAAGTGTTATACAAAAGAATATTTTTCCACAAACAGCTCAAGAGAACAATGTCAATCATATGAATACTTTGAATTCAGATGAAACTGATTCTTATATCAGTCGTAAAACCGTGGAGCATGTTTTGAATGCTCAATATCAAAATTTAAGCATTATACAGGATAAAATATTCCCACAAGATGAAAAGGAAATTTCAGCCATGACCAATTATCATCAACGCAAATCTTTGGAGGCTGTATTAAATGCCCAATTGGCGCGTAAACATCAGCAACATTTGCAGTTACAAAGAAGTCATAGTGCCGAGTCGGGACATGTCTCAGGATCTTCGGCCTCTTCTACTACATCGTCAACCAATTCCTCCTCACCTCCGAGTGATGGTTTAACCATACCCGAACATTTAAATCAACCTAGACGCCGAGATTCAGGTAATTGGTCTGGTGATCGTAATTCAGCCAGTTCAGCTTCTTCTACCACTTTGGATAATCCCTATTTGTATATGGTGGGTAAACGTTCGGCTTCGGCAGTGCCTCAAAGTCCTACACGCAATGGTTTGCCTTATGATCCGGGTTATGATTCATTCTCTTTGAGCTCCACAGACTCATATCCTCCAAAACATCCTTTAAATCCTCAATTGGCTAAAATACCCGAAGCTTCACCCTCGGTGGTTCTAACTGGAGACTGTGAAAAGTTATGCCATGAGGCTGATCAATTATTGGAGAAATCTAGAATCTTGGAGGAGTCTCATGATCTAGAAACTGCCTTAGTATTATGTAACGCAGCTGCTGGAAGAGCTCGTGCTGCTATGGATGCTCCTTATAGTAATCCTCATACCATGACATTTGCTCGCATGAAACATAATACCTGTGTAATGAGAGCTCGTTCTTTGCATCGCCGTATCCTAATAGAAAAGGGAGCTGAAATGGATGCCATGCCCGAAATGAAACATATGCGTGAGGGTAGCACCAGCAGTGTCATAAGACATGTCAGGCAAAATAGCAAAGATAAAACTTTGGAGAAAAGTCCTTCACAAAATGCCATGACAAACGTTAACTCTCCCACAGCTAACAATAATAAATCCATAGAGATTTATGCCACTTTACCGAAAAAGAAGAGCCCCTTAAAGGCCTTAATAACAGCCTCCGCCTCTAATGAAGTGGATAATATAGAATATGAACCTTCACCAGCTAAACCCGAAAGAGAAGGACGTTCTTTGTTTGGGCGCAATATCAGTAAACAGGATAAGGAAAAAAGAAGTCGTAGTGAAGATCGTAATAAAATTACTCGGGAATTTTCTCTAACCGAGACTTTATTGGTTAATGCTAAGGATACTTTGAAGAAGCACAAGGAAGATAAAGATGAAAAGAAAGAAAAAGATAAAAATGGCAAGAAACAACATAAAATAAGACGCAAATTGTTAATGGGTGGCTTGATTAGACGTAAAAATAGATCTATGCCTGATTTAACAGAAGCAGGAGATGAAGTAGCTAATGCTGCCCAAGCTGCCAATACAACGGCACCCTTAACAGCTTCCGTAGATGATTCAGTGGTAGGATTGCAGCATAAAAACTCCATGAGTGGCTATATATCAGAAGGCCACTTTGATTTCCGTGATCCCAACGCTAATAATGGTACTAATGCCAATCCCAATTTGGAAAGAAGTAAATTAATGCGTAAAAGTTTCCATGGCAGTGGTAGACAATTAACAGTTGTGGCTAAGGTGGCTCCTCCTCCACCACCAATGAGGACTTCTTCTACTTTAACCCAACAACAATTGCAACAACAATTGGCTTTACAACAGCAACAAGATGCCGCTTTAATGCAGCATTTCCATCACGAGGCCAATTTATCCAACATCTCAGCTATGAGTTCGAATACTTCAATAAGCGAAGATTCCTGTCAAACCATTATAACCACCTGTGCTCAGGTACATTCTGAACAAAGTCCTCTAAAAGAGCAGCTATATCAACAGCAACAACAGCAACAATATAAAGCTATTAATGTATCCGAACAATCACCAGATGAAGTAGACGGTTTGATATCACCACCACAACATGTGAGACAAGATTCACAAGACTTTCCACCACCACCACCGCCTTTGGAACTGCCTCCTTATCCCAGTCCACCACATTCCGTTTCCCATTCTCGACAGGCCAGCGAAGATTTTCCACCACCACCTCCTGAAATCGATATGGAACCTTTAAATCAACAAATCAATCAAATACAAGCCTTGGAAGCCGCCAATAAACAACAAAGATCTTTGGAATCTATGGAGGGTACCACTTCTATTTTAGCGCAGTTACAACAACGAAAACATCTAATGAATATGCGTAAAGAACATGCTAATACACCCACCTTTAATCAAATGAATTCAAATTCCAATGATAATTCCTGGTTAAGAGAATTACAAACGAAACAATTGCAAAGGCAGCAAGAGCTAACCAATGTACAAAGTATGGCTCAACGTTATGAACAACAACAATCTCCCAGTCCCATGAGGGCTTTTGGCTCTCAAGAATTATTAAATGCCAAGCCTATAGTAAATCGTAATCAAATGAATGATGAGGTGGATTGTTTGCCTCAAAGGCCACCACCTCCCGCCTTGCAACAAAGGCAACAGGCCTTAAATAATATATTACCCAAACCGAAATATGATATATCGCAAACCCAAATAGCTGAAGAAATCAGAGAAGTTGAATTACTCAATAATATGGTACAACAAACTTTAAATAGCAATCAACAGTCCGGAAATCAAGCAGCCCCGGTGAAAAGGGTTAAAAAGAAAAGTGTTTCCTTTTGCGATCAAGTTATATTAGTGGCCACAGCAGACAATGAAGAAGATGATGATTTCATACCCAATCCTATTTTAGAGCGTGTTCTAAGAACAGCACAAAATCCTAATGATAAGGTGACCGCACAAATGATACAACAACAGCAACAAAATATTATGAGACTACAAACTGAGGCTCCCACCAGAAATATACAACATCAACAACCTGCTGCCATTAATCAAACCCAACAAATGGCACAACAATCTCCCATGCTGGGACAAGAGAGAAGAGCTTCTTTGACCAGTCAACAGGATATGCAACGTTATGTACAATTGCAGAGACCACAAATAGAGGCTTTACGACTACAGCAACAACAAATACAACAACAGCAAATAATACAGCAGCAACAACAGCATTTACATCAACAAATACAAAAGCCACAACAACAGCTACCCACAGGGCAGGTTTATACACCCATCAGTGACATTTATCGCATGCAGCAGCAACAACAGCTACAAAATGCTGCAAGCAATTCTATGTCACATCACAATGAAGCACAAATCACACATTCACTACTCAGTCAACAACAACAGCCTGCCCCACATAGCACACAAATGGTGCCACGCACCAGTATGAGCGGCATCGCTAATGTTGCCACGCAGCAACATATGCAGATGCTGGCAGCACATACACTACAACAACAACACCAGCAGCAACAGGCTGCACAAAATTACAATATGCCCAGGCAACCTAACACACAAACAGCCCCTAATTATTATCCAGGCATAGCTGGTTTAGATCAACCCTCTCAATCTACAAACCAACATATACCTTCACCCTATCAAAGGGTGCCTTTGCCACATGGCTATCCCACCAATGAACCCTATCAAAGAGCTCCTCAACATTTCAATCCCACCCCTACACATACACAAGCCAACAATCCTTATTTAAGTCTGCCTCAAACAAATTCCAATCAATTACAGAATCAACCCACCAAAACAAAAAAAGTTAGTTTCGAACCAGGAACTAAAGGAGAATCAATGGAATCCATCAACAATATTAATGGTTTACCGCCTAAACCTTCACTACCACACCAGCAACAACAGCAGCAGCAGCTGCAACAACAACATGGACTTCCCAATCAATCTCCACAAATGATGCAACAAAATACCAACAACCTGCCGCCCAATGATACAAATTCGGTTAATGTCACTGCCATACCCACCAGAGTTTATAACAATGCAATCGTCAAAGCTTCGGCCAAGGCTGCCGAATGTAATTTATGTCGGAAACGTCATGTCATAGCACCACAACAATATTGCACTAATTGCGAATATTATTTGAAAATGTTAAATAATCGTAGATAAGGCCTTTTTTAAAGCAACATAATTATTTTTTGGCTATTTATAAGTTTTTTTTTTTTTAATTTTCTATAGATTTAGAAATATTTTTAAACAAATTTAAAAGAATCTCATATGAAGCTAGTATCATTTTATAAGAAAAAAAACTAACGTAAACTTTCACTTAAAGCTAAAAAAAATTTAAATTCAATTAATCATATATATGTAAATATTAAACCATTTTTGTACATACATACATATGTAAAGGTAAGTATTTCAATTTCCAGAAATAAGCATGTAAAAAAATCCTTTATGTGATATTTTTTGTTGTTAAAAAAGAAAAAAAGTTTTAAAAAAGGCCTTAGTTTCTACGGGAAAGGTAAAACATTATTTAATTATAATCATACTTTTAATACATTTAATATACATACATATAAAAATGTGCAAGCCTGCTATGCATGCTTTCCTAATGCTTTTTAAGCTTTAATCTTTTTACTAAAACTTTGAAAAAAATCCCCCAAATTTGTATTAAGAGCTTCCGTTTTCTTAAAATTCTAAAATTTATTTTCATTTTAAGTAGAAAATACTGTGCAACAGTATTTTTTAAAGATTTTTTTAAAGCATAAATTTACTTATTTTTTAGATATTTATAGTTCTTTAACTTAAGTTAAATTAGTGCTTAAGTTAATTTAATTTTATCAGTAAGTTTTTTATATGACTTTTTTACATTTTATAACGTTTTTTTACCTATGCTTACAGAAAAAATTTACAGCAAAAAAACAAAAACCCGCAAACAGCTGGCAAAAAAGTAAGAATAAAAAAAGCGAATGAAAAAAAGAGATGTTAGAAGCATCCACTGCAAGCAAGAAAAAAGTAAATATAAAATATATTTTTAATAAAAAATAAATAAATAAAATATTATTTTTACAGTAAAAAAATAGAATGTTTTTATTTTTTTGGTTGAAAATCATAGTTAAAAAAGTTGTAAACAAGGCAACTAAAAATATGCAAAATTATATTTTTTCCTGGATTTCAAAAGAACAAAACTGTTAGTTATTTATCTGAATTACTGCATACTTTTTAATGTTTTTTATTTTGTCATTTATTTATCTGCGCTACTACATATTTTGGCATATTTTAATCAGAATTGCATATTTTTGCATATTTTGGGTTTAACAGCATATTTATCATATTTTCATAGAAAATCCATATTTAGAGCATATTTTAACAATTTAAATAGTTTAATTTTGCTTATATTACACTAAAGAGCATAATTCTGCCTATTTTATTTTTTAACTTGTCATTTTTTCTTTTTAATGTCAAATACGTTTTTCAAATCCGATTCACTAGTAATTTTCATCTTATAAATTTATAGAGATTTTGTCATTTCCTGATACAATATTTTAGCTTTGGCTACTTTTAGTGCAAAATAAAAATATATTCTCTAGCAATTGCTAATAAAAATTAAGTTATTTTTATTATGAATAGTAGATAATTTAAAATTTAGTCTGAAAAAAATATTCTAAGAGGATATATTTTAATTTTAGGGGCATATTTTCCGATTTTAAGAGTATTTATAGAGCATATTTTTATTTGCCTTGTTTATAAGAGTTCGATTTAACATAAATAAGATAGAACCATAGCATGCCCAAAGGCTTTGAATAATAACCAGCATTTACAGTTATTTTTATGTTAATTTTTGTGAAGCATACTTTAGGGATTAGCTATAAAATAAAAAATAAGTACTGTTTAAAACAATTGTGGTTAAAATTATTTTCCTTTAATTTGGCATATCTTAGGGATGAGACTGAATATTACAATGTTAACATTTTGTGATTTTTGATAAATGAATAAAATGACCAAGTAATACTCAAAATTTCATAATTACCTTAACTTATAACAAAAATTTTCATAATTGTAAAATGTCATTAACTCAGTAATTCAATAATTAACTATAATCTCAATAGCAATAACTCATAATTGACAAACATGAATACATACCACTTAGTACGTTAGACGCACATATAAATATATATATATAGTCAATTTACAATATTCCTAGTATTTGAATAATTTGACTTTGTTTCGAAAACCAATCGGCAAAATTGGCTGGAAACGTTTTTACAAAGGATTTCCACACGCTTAATCCGAAAATGCTGTTAAGTGCTCAATTTGGATGACATTTTCAGGTGCACTATTTTCATTATTTTGGGAGATAAAAACAAAAAATATAAAATCTAGGAAAATTGACAAAAATTTTAACATAGATAAAAAGTACATACTTAGGACGCCAAACATAGTTGGTTAATTAAGCAATAATACTACATATTTAATATTTTGCGTTTATTTCGAAAAATAATGGTCAGACCTGACTAGAAACCTCACCGTAATAAATTTTCACATGCTCAAAATTAAAATAATATCAAAAAAGTTACGACTAATATTTCCATCACTTGAGCAAGTTTGGATGAAAGAATAGTTATAGCTCAACTTCGACGAGATTTTCGGATTCAGCGTGTGAAAATCAATTTGGTGGTAATTTCCATCAAATTTTGGACAGTATTTGGGAGATAAAAGCCAAAAATATAAAATTCAAGAAAATTAAGTCTCTCACACATGGCACTTGTAAAAACTGTAGCATACTTAAGTAAACACATATAATTGACTTATCAAAATTCCTGAATTTTGAATAGGATTTCATACGCTTAATACGGAAATTTTGTCAAAATTTAGCTGCGACCAGTTTTTCATACAAATCTAGAATTTTGTATCTCAATTTAGGGATGAATGATTATTTAAAATTTTTATTAACGATTTTGGCTTAATTAATTGCAAAAAAAAAAAGAAATTAGGAACCAAAGAAAAAAACCCTGATTCAATTGTCAAATACCTAATTCATGCAACAACAACATACATGTAGTCACATATATTGTTTTTTGAAAAAAATTAGTAATTTTTTTGAACAGTTTTTACGAAGTGCCTCTATCATGAACTTCTAGTTGTATCCTTTGTTAAGAACAATGTTATTAAAAATAACACAGGGCAGCACTGAGTCTTCAGCATGATATTTTTTAATCAATTTAGATACAAGTTCTTAGCTTATAAAACACTTTTTTTGTTTACTCTAGCTGTTGAGATAAACCGTTAGTTATTTATCTGCCTTACTGCATATTTTTTATCTCAAAAATAGCAAAGAGCCGACATGCCGATTTTTGCTTTCATTTATAGGTCTTGTCAAAAATCCTATAAATCCATACTTTTATTTACTTTTGTTAGTTTTATGCAAATGAACTACTTTTGCATAGTAATTTTAATCAAATAAGATTTTTTAGCGATAGTTATACATCGTTGGAAATAACAAGGCATATTTTAGGGATGAGACTGAAATGTTACAATGTTAACATTTTGTGATTTAAGAGCTTTTAATCAAGCTATAAATAGTTTATGCAGTAAAAGAAATGTGAAAATTAAATGCAGTGGTATATCAAACATATTGATCCTGTACTAAAGCGTCAGCAATATCCCCAGTGACATATTTCCTAAATCAGTCCATTTTGAGTTCCTTTCCTAATTTATACATCGTTGGAAAGAACAAGGTAAGAGCTTTCAATTAAGCTATATACGGTTTATGCAGCAAAAGAAATGTGGAAGTTAAATGTAGTTGTATATAAAAGATCTACACCATTTTTAAGTGAAAATGAGAAAATTCTAGTTTAAGTTGGGAAATTTTCAATTTAATAATGACAAAATTCTAAATAAAATTAAGCATTTCTAGTTGATATTGAATAAATTCCGAATGATATTGTGATTTTTAAATTTGAAATTGAAAATATTGCAAATGAAAGTAAGAATTTCAACATGAAATTAAAAAAATTCCATATGAACATGGAAAAAATCGAAATCAAATTTAGAAATTTTTTAAATGCAATGGGTAAAATAATTAATATGTATATATAATAATTTTGAGAGAATTAAAATAAAAAATAATTATAAGGCGTCTTGGATTTTATTCTTTTGGAAGACTTTATTAAGAATGAGCCCATACTCATTGATGCTTAACCCCAAGAATATCGTTCGGCTGAAAGTTAAAAGTTGCGTGAATTCAAGAACGAACATTCCAAAGTAAATTATACAAACATTTTTATGTGACTGATTTTTGCCGATTTTTCCAATAACAAGTGCCGATAATGCTAATATTTTTCGATGAATTTGGCGATTTTGGTTCAAAATTATGTGGCAGCCCTGACAGTAATAAAAATTTAATGAGGTTGCACCACATATTGCAACATGTTCCGAAAAATATTTGCCTGATTTTGTTTAATATAAAACTTAAAAATTCTAAATCAGACTATATCATGGCTACATACATTTGTTATTGCAATTAAAACAAGTTTTCTGTTTGGCAGTGCCAAAGCAGAGTTTGTGGACTATAATTAGACACCAGCAGAATGTGGTCGTATTTTCTGTGCCGCTACACACTTCATCAGCATTCGTGGTGTCCTATCCATTTTGGTTTGGTTGCAATTTTGAGGGACACAATTAGCATCGCCAGGCATTTGGGTCAAGTAAAAGAGGGATTGAACCTAGTGTCGTAAACGCTGTTATAGATGTGGTTCCAGTAGTCGGTTCGAAGGACCATAGAAAAGTTTGCAATCGTAAATTGCCTTGTTGTATCTGTTTGGCAGTGCCAAAGCAGAGTTTGTGGACTACAATTAAACACCAGCAGAATGTGGTCATATTTTCTGTGTAGCTACACACTTCATCAGCATTCGTGGTGTTTTATCCATTTTGGTTTCGTTGAAACCTAAACATGGCACCCACCTTGCACTGGTTGCAATTTTGAGGGACTCAATTAGCAACGCCAGGCGTTTGGGCCAAGTAAAAGAGGGATTGAACCTAGCGTCGTAAACGCTGTTATAAATGTGGTTCCAGTAGCCGTATTTTATTAAAATCGATGTATAAATGTCAAGTATATTTCACAGAGGAGAAAAGAGTCGTCATATGGGCTCTTAAAAATTGTGAAAATCAGTTTTTTTTTTAATATTGCGGAAGAAAAAGAAGGAAATATAATTGTAAATATAATAAAAACAAGTGTTGAAGTAACACGCTATATGCTTAAAAGGGGAAAGAAGAATGAATAATCAAAACAAAAACGATGTGTATAACTTCGTCAGAGTGAAAGTTACTATTAACTATTTTCTATCTCTGTTTTCTTACACTACTGTATGTATAATGTGCTTTATTCACTATTAAGTGATAGTATCTCATTGAGAAAAATCAAATTTCCTAACTCATATTGAAAAGTTTTTTGTCATTTTTGTAAATAATTTTATTAAAGGTATTCACCTCAAAAATTGCAATTTTCCTAGACCCTTGCAAAGTAGGAAAGTTGCATCGATTTCTATAAAGACAACAAAAACCACATTGAATAATATTTTGCACAACTGTTGCAAAATTGTCAGATTAGAAACAATTGCAAAATTATCAGTATAATGTTGCAAAGTTGCATCAATTTTTATAATATTGCCACTCTGTAAAAATGTGCAAATAGTACTAAAAAATCAACTCTAAACTAGAAAACAACACTGAAATATCAAACTAAACGTAAAAAAAGTTTTTTGGAATTTAGCAACAACAACAATAAAACAAAAAATTTAAAATGAATTAAAACATATAAAAAGAAAAATATCAATAAATAAACGTAAATTAAGTAAATAAAAAATATATTAGAAATGAAATATCACTTTTTTCGGTATCTTGAAAAAATTTGTTTTTACTTCTTTTTGCAAATTTTATCTTTTTTTTAAGTGGTTGCTCAAGTCAAGTTGAAACAGGATTACGAAATTTTGAGGTGAATACCTTTATTATTTTTTGTATCATTTTTAAATGAGATAGTTGTGAACGAAGTTAACATTTATGTATTGATTTTAATAAAATAGGTCTCATCTTTATTACTACATATACAATATTATGGTTGGAAGGTTTTAATTTTTTTTTTTACCATTTTTTACGTAGGGTCTATCGTAACAAACGTCAAATTCTTATTATGATGAGAATATATCACTTGTAGACCAAATTTCTTTATATTCTTACAGCGTTAGGATACAATTAATTGTTGGAGCTCAAGCGAATATAAATTTGTTTTGCTATCAAATGTCATTTTGTTGTTTTTTTTACGTGTTTCCATATATGCTGGTATAAACAGAAAAATTGCAGTAGCTCTAGCGATGCTTTATTACTTGTTATGATAGAAAAATATCTCGTGTAAACCCTACGTTAAAACAAAATTTTTAAATTTTGTGTAAGAAATTTTATTATTTTTTTCACATGTTTTTAATATCTCCCAAGCTGTTGAGCAGATTAAAAAATGATCTAGATATAACTTGCAGATTAGTTAAATTAGATTTTTTTATTTTATTAATGCAAATCAGACAAATCGTTCTCGAGATATGCTGCAACCTTATTATTTTCTATTAATTTTCTTTTATCTCGAAAACTAGTGTCAATTGATTTCCATGATCAAATGCATTTAAATTTACTGAGATATTCCGTACTGCAGAGTTATTACTTTAAAACAACTCTCTAACAAAAGAAAAAATCTTTTATTTAGGGCCTATGTGAAACAATAGAAAATTTCCATGGTAAAAAATATTTTCACTATTTTGAAAAAAATTTTATTTCTGCTGTGTAAAATGAAAGCATTGTAAAGTATTGACAAACTAAATTTTTATTATTAAAAAAATTAAGAAGTAAATGTACAAACAGAAGAAAAAAAATACGATTGCAAAAACTCAAAATGATTCGTTTCGATTTCAAATCCTTTCAGAAAGCAAAAATCCTTTTTGGGGTCATTTTAAGTACATGTCCATTTAATAAATGAATAAATGTATTTGAAATCTTAAAATTAAATAAAAACTTTTTAAATATTTTATATTTTTAAAATATATAAAATTTAAAACGCCAAAAATTTTAATACATTTATCAAAAGTTTTAATAGCCCTATGAGCATAGAATACAACTAGAAGTTTATGTGAGAGACGAACACCTAATTCATGCAACAACAAAATACATGTAGTTACATATATTTTGTTTTTGTGCTAATTTTTTTTTTTTTTAGTTTGGACTGCCTCTCGCACAAACTTCTAGTTTTATTCTATGCCTATGAGCTAATAAAATATTATTCTCCTCATTACCGTCAAAAATTTACTATCATGCATACTTTCTATCGTTTCACACAGGCCTTTAATTTTATTTTTATTTATTTTTTAAAATTTACTTAGTATATTGTTAAAAAATATGATTAATAATATTCTACACAGACTTGTATATTAATTGACTAAAATAAGAGATTATGAAAAGAGAAAATAATTAAGGACAACACAGTTTTCATATAAGAAATGAAATCATATAAAAAATCTATAATACCATTTTCCGATTATTATTATTATTATTATTATTATTATTATTATTCATCTTAATGATATACTAATAGTTTTCAAATAAAAATTATTTTAACCAATATTATATCGTTAAGATAACCGATAACCGGAGATGGAAATAATGGGACTTAAAGTACGTAATACTAAAAATTCAAAAAAAAAAAAAAATCTTTTTATTTTTGTTTTACTCAAATTCCTTAGAAAATCGAATTGTGCTGACCTTTAGTATGTACATAAAAAAATATTTTACAAAAATATACATTTATGAACCTTAAAACTAAAAATAATAGAATAAAGCAAAAAATTTTTACAAAAATGTAAAACAATTTACATAAAATTCGTTAACAAGAACTTAATAAATTTTACGGGGAAAATTTAAATAAAATTATAGCAATATATAGATAAATAATACAAAAAATATGTAGAGGAAAACAGAGCGCTAATAATAATAATAATTTAGAAATAATTTTAGAAAGCTTTTTAAAAGCTCTCTGCTTAACAATTAAAACTAAAGCGATCTCTTTCTTAATTTCACATCACTCAAAAGCACATAAGTACATCACTGAGAATACTTTCATTTTTCTTTTCTGTTGCGCTATCAAAACTATTTATTGTACGCACACACTCTGCTTACTTCTCATCCGCATAGATATAAGCCTCATTAGCAATACCCTTCGCTATGTCTTCCTTGGTTATTTTAGTTTTGGGTTCTTTGGTGTTATTCTCATCCGAAGAAGATGAAGGTTCGGTACAATGATATTCATCGGTAGAGACTGATGATGATGAAGTGGGTGGTGGTACGGGATCTTCGGGATCTTCCAAATGTTCGACGTACTTATAACGCATGGCCAAAAGCATAAAGACAAACATGTCAATTACCATGAGAGCGGCAAATAAAGCAAATTCAGCAGCCTAATGAAAAGATTTATAAGATAAATACAACTTTCTACAATAAAATATGTCGAAAGATCATACCTGTGACTCAAAGAATTTAAGTTCGGCTATTACTACTACCAACATATTGCCTAAGGCTACTGAGAGTAACCAACAGGCCTGTAATACTGATTTCATAGACTGAGGGGCCTGAGTAAAGGAGAATTCTAAACCGGTAATGGAAAACATGATTTCAGCTGCTGTTAAGACAATAATTTGAGGTAACTGCCACATCATATGAACAGAATTGGGTTCAGTTATAACATGGGTTTGATAGTTCTAAAAAAGGAGAAAAAATACTTATTAGACATTCCTAAAAAATTTCCATATATACTTACAAATCCTTTCTTATTGTTACCATTAACCAACAATACATATACACCACCAGCTCTGGCTGTAATATTCGTTATAGGCACATCATTTAAAGACAATAACACATTACCTCTTGCTACTGCTATGGCCTGAGAAGTATTATACGAAGCTAATCTGGTCTTAAGATTAGTGGAATCGACCAAACTAAAATTACCCTCACTGGCGGGAATATTAAGCAACACTCGAACAACAGGAATGCCCAAATTAGGTTTCTCTGGTTTATCTTCAAATTCATGCATGCGATCGTTGGCTATAAAATAACTGACTGCTTTGCCAGGCATAACATTAATATTGCCAGAGATACTAGGACAACTAGCATCAACAGCTGAGGCCTCGAATTTGTAGGCCATCATTAAGGGTGCCATTATTTCTTTTTCTTCCCACAAGCCCAACGAGGGAAAATGTGTGTCCTTTTGTAAATCACTCAAAGGTAATTCGGTATTAAATTTATAATGACAAGGCATGCCATTATATATTCTCAATTGTGAAGTCATATCCGTAGGTAAAACTGGTTCCACCGCTTCCAGCTTAAGTTCTACAAAAGCCGATAAGATAAAAGCTCCAGCTGCCAATAGACCTCCAAGACTTAACTTTTGTAAAGGTCTTCTTATGCCAATCAAGGACAAGAGAGGATATATAACATAATCAAATATGGGTATAAAACCCAAAATCAATAAAGGATTAATGACCTGCATTTGATCCGGCTTAATGTTGAAACCCCATAATTCTCCATCCATACGTGTAGCTTGGAAAGTCCAGCGAGAACCTTGTTGATCGAAAAGAGCCCAAAATACCGGGAAGGGTAAAAATAATACCAGAATCTTCAACAAAATCTTAGTATCAGAAACCATTTTTTGTCCTACTTTAGGTTCAGCATAATCCAACCAATGTTTACGTGGACTAGTCTTACGTTCTCTTCTCCAACCTCCAATGGCTTGTGAAATACATTGAGATACGCCAAATATCATATTACCAGCAGGAGGTTTCATTATATAAAGATTTTTTCCTGCTACAAAGATCATAACCGAGAGCAACATCAATATGGCGGGTACACCAAAAGCCAAAGAGAAACAATCTTTGTCACCAAAACAATGAACATCTTCTCTTAGAATGGGTGTTACCGAGGTAGAGATCATAGAACCGGCATTAATGGCAAAGTAGAAGAGAGAAAAGAAGGTGGCCAATTGTTTGGCTTGGTCGGGCAATTTAAATTGATCACCACCAAAGGCGGAAACACAGGGTTTTATACCGCCTGTACCAATTGCTATGAGAACAAGCCCAAGTATTGTGATAGCCCTGAAAAAGAAAACGAAAAGATTTTCGTAAATATTAATGATCATCGAAGTAGCAATAAATCCAAATAAAAAATGTTAAAGTTCATGACGTTTTAAATGAGCTCTTGTATTTTTTATTCCCTTCACCAAATTTTTGGTGTCTATCTTATCGTTAGTCATCAAAAAAGCAAATAAAAAACTGAAGTAATTTGCTCAAGTTCTTTATTAAACTAAGTACCTATTAAAAGATGACAAAATATCCGATATAATTAATATCTCCTATTCTTAGAATTATCTTAGAATTATCGTTCCCTCTAAATCATGCTGTATTAAAGAATAATCTCTTGCTCCAAACCTTTAGTCCATATCATTATCTAGTTTCAGTTTTTAAAGGTATCAGTTCTATCCCTATTTGTTCTAAGCTTTCTCTAATCTTTAAAGCAATTCTTAAGAGTATGAAAAGCAAAACTCTCTCAATTTATATTAAAACTACAGAAACATCGTAGAGTTATTTTTCTCAAGGTAAGCAGTTAATCTTTATCTATCTCCAGTTTTTTAATGGTATCAACTAACTTAAGTTGCGCTAAATTGGAGAACTTATACTTTTTCTACCAAAAGATTTTGTAGCATCTTTTAAATTATTTCTTGCTGCTCTAAAGAATAATTCTTCTTTATAGCTTATGCATTTTTTAAATTAAATTTTTTAATCTAGTTCCCGCTACTTTTAACATATTGAAAACATGACGATTCCATCGGACGTCATATTGTATCCTTGAACCTAAATCTTAAGTAGGCGAGAATACAACTAAAGCCTTTGGGAAAAGAAAATGGAATGATTTTCTTAACTTTTTCATAACACTATAATTTAGTACAATTTTTATATGGAACATTTCAGTTTGGAGGAGGCAAATTCCTTTTTTCGCTTCCCGTGCAACCACACCTGACCATAACGGATTCTGATTCTTCTATTTAGAGGCGTAATGTTGAATGATAATATCACAAAAAAAGCTTGAAACAAATCACGAAAAGTCATCACCTACACAAAATGAAGGTCGAATTCTTTAGAAATATTTAATGAAATTACCCTACTCTCACCCATGCAGTGTAGGAATACTTTGGAACCATACTGCCTATAATTAAGTAGTCTGTTTATTTCAAAATAATTAACAAGGTTCAGTATATTTTCCATTACTTCAATGTTGGAGGGATTAAATATTTTAGGAATAGGTTTGCCATTGTTAATTTTCGAACTGCTGTGGAAAGTACCCGAACGGTATAACATGTTAAAAAGATTACTCAGAGAATGGACAGGAGACGAGGAAAAATTTTCGCAACAGTTCCCTTTGGTCCTTTTTATCCCTACGCTGTACTTGGAATTTCATTAAACCAACATTTGTTATTTGGTTGATAAAATATTTTTTATATTTAAATAGCTATTTTAAAGAGTTAAATTTGTTTCAAAGTATCTCATTATAATTCTACAGTTTTTGCAATAAATCGACCAACTATATAACAAGTAAGAAAGATATAGTCAGTCAATCCCCATCATATGGTACCCTACAGCATTTTGTAAGTACACCAGAATTCGGGGAAAGGTCTTATTATATACCTGTAGCCAAATGTGGATCGATATTTGTATTAAGTGTAAAATAAAACATCCAATAAAGAATAAGTTGTATAAGTAACATTTACTATATGGATTTATGCACTTTAGGGCGATTGCCGAAAGTGGGCGTTATATGGAAGCTATAGTAAATTATGGACCGATCTTCATAAAGAATGATACTTATATATAACGACCATAACTAATAAGTAGGCTTTGCCCTTGTGTCAAAATAATTATTCGTGATAAATTTCATCAATATATCTTTAAATCTTTGTTCACAAGATTTACATGGACAGACAGCCATCCGGACGGACATCGTTAAATCTACTAAGAAAGTGATATACTTTAAGATGGTTTTTTTTTCTGTGCATTACAAACATCAGCATATACGCATAATACCTCAACCACCTATGATGCTATAGTATATAAAAAGTGCTATAGTATATGCTATAGTATATAAAGGTGCAGAACCTTGTAACTCGAAACAAAGAACTCTATAAAATCATTTTAATATTTCTAATATAAATATTTTTTATGAACCGAAGGACAAATATCCACTAAATAAAATTTTTTATTTTATCTGTTAGTCAGAACTAATGAATTTTTCGAGGTATTTTGTTAGTAAATTCATTAAAAAAATTTAAGATCTGTGAATTAAAGTTATGATTGTCAAAATATGTTTAAGATTTGTTTATATATTGTTTCAAATGTAACTGGTATCTAAGACATTTGTATCTGAATACAAAAATACGGTTAAACATTTTCAAAATGTAATTAAAAAAAGAAACCTCTCTTTAAATACTTACTGCACCGGCAAATTAAGTGACGGCACCGCACCCAAGGCCACAATGACACCACCAATCGCATAAACTATGGACAAATAAAGAATTGTTCTAAATTTACCCAGCCAACTGTCAGCAACGATGGCACCCACCAGCGGACACAAGTACACCAACATGGTGAAGACATGAAACAAAACCGTTGATGTATCATTGTCATAATGCAATTTACTAGTGAGATAGAGAACCAAAATGGCTGCAAGTAATTAAAAGAGAAATTAAATAAATTTGTTAAACTTAATATTTTCTTTAAGTATACAAAGTAATAAAAAGTATTTGTTTTAATAAAAAAAAATATATATAATAAAATTCCACTTACTTCTCATGCCATAATAATTGAATCGTTCACAAAACTCATTGCTGATGATAAAGCCTACAGCTTTTGGATATTTTACCGGCTGTAAATGGAAAGAAAAAGAAAATATAATTGATTATTTTAAAACCACAATATTTCTTTAATTATTTATTTACATTCCATCACGTATTTGCTTGGAAAAATTATTCGTATTATTTGGTAGTTTGGTTAACAAAATTCTTTTATAAAATTGTGTTGTTATAATTTTTAAAGGAAAAAAAAAAAAATACAACATTTGAAATTATTTAAGCTTAAATTTTATAATTTAAGATGTCCTAACCATAGGTGTGATAAAACACTCATAGAGACTATTAGGAGAATTGCATAGTTTATTAAATAATAACTCATATATAGAAATATATAAAAATATATAATTAAGAATTAAGACATTCTTTTTGCTCTATTATACACTAGTCTTAAAAGCTTCCTTGTGTAGTACTATCTTTAGGATTATATTCCTTATACATTAATCCTTATAAAGATCCATAATTTTTTTACATATTTCTTCTGATATCAGCAAATCTAATGTTAATTATAAATATTTACCTTTTTACTACAAACTGATTAAGTCCATTAAAAAATAAATTTTTATGTAAGGTTCCCCTTCAGTCGAATTTGATTTTCGTAAAAAAATAAAAACAAGTTTTGATTGATTTACTATTAAATATTTTTATATTTTTTATATTTAATAGACAATTTTTTATTTCTTCCATTTACAATTTAGTTAAACAATTATTTAGTCTTTTTTTTTCAATTTAAAAATCTTGATAATTACCCACAAATTCAATTTAAGTACATGTTGTACATATTGAATAAATACAAAATATTGTAAGAAAATATCATGAAATATGTCATGTAATTGCGGTAAATAACATTTGTGTGTAAAATCATTTTTGTCAAACAATTAATTTTTAATAATGGGTGATTACTAAAAATTGAGAAAATTGCTAAATTTTTAATTGAAAAAGCTATAACAAATAATAGTTAAAATGTTGTTTTAAGTAAAGAGGTTGCAAAGAGCAAAAGTTGTGAAAAAAAAGTAAATAAAATTTTTATTTTTGGTCGTAGCAATATTTAAACAGCCTTTATCTTAGAAATCTTTTAATTAATTACCCTTATTATTCTCACTTTGTGAGAATTTCATTAACAATATTCAGGGTGTTAAAAAAATAAACTAAAATTCTTTAAGCAGACTTTAGTAATTCGTAATTCTTAACTAAAATCTTCTATTCTATAGTAAGTACAAATATAATATGGATAAAAATTATGAAATCGTAAAATCCCTTGTTTGTTGAAATTCATTTTATTTTTATTATTTATTATTTTGATTTTATTATAAAAAAGCAATGTTTATTGAAATTAAAATTCTGCAGACTTCGATATTTGAGGGAAAAAAGTATAAGCTACGAACTTCGGTCTTTTACAATCTGTTAGAAATTTTCCCTTTAAATTTTTTCGTTGAAGAAGTCAAGCAAAAATGTGAGTTAAGGGCGAAAAACGAAAAATAACAAAGACCTGTTTTTTAATTACTTGCACTAATTTACTAATTTTCTAAAGAAAAGTATCAATTTTTAAATGATGTAGGAATTTTCTAATAAAAAAAAAAAAAAACAAATGAGGATAAAAATAAACGAGTAAGAAATTTATAGTCGGTCAAGCCCGATCATATGATACCTTACACCATTGTATGTCCATCAATATTCATGGAGGGGTATTATATTACACATGTGGACACTTGTGGACCGATACTTTTACTAAGTGTAAAATAAAATATGCGATTACAGAACATTACGTTACATTAGGGTGATTCCCGAAAGTAGGCTTATATGGGAGCTATGGTAAATGATGGAGCGATCCTCATAAAATTAGTCACTGTGATTTCTACTTATATAAAACTTATTTGTGTCGAATATAAACTTGATACTAATATATGTATTTGATTTATGCAAGTTAAGGTGATTTTCGGAAGAGGGTTTTATATAGGAGTTATGGTCAATTATGGACCGATCTTCACTAAAATATTGCTATATTTAAAGTATTTGTGATCGTTAAACTCCTATTCC